>JAYKQN010000019.1:15302500-15527500 GCA_036785175.1 Eupleurogrammus muticus
GATTTTTATTTTTTCCACATTTAACCAAGGTGAAAAAAAAACATTAAAACAGGTATTATTACCTAATTCCCATCACGTCAGAGAAAAGTTCAAGGCAGAAAGCGCAGTGTCATGAAAAGAGACGTAAACAAGAGAAGGGGAGAGAGAGAGAGAGAGAGAGAGAGAGAGAGAGAGAGAGAGAGAGAGAGAGAGAGAGAGAGAGAGAGCGCAAAAAGCGCAATCACTACAAGAAACCGTGAACGAGATTTATTTTTTCTTTTATAAATGCAAAAAATAGAGATCATTTCTGACATACCCGATTCTCCATCCGCTCTGATCACACTTCCATGGCTCGGTCTCCGTCAGAAACACATTGAACCGGTGTGGACGTTAACAAAGGAAGTTGTCCAGCAGCGTCCTGAGAGCACCCCGAAGGTGCTGGAGGAGGAGGAGGAGGAGGAGGAGGAGGAGGAGGAGGACTGCTCCTTTTATGTTCACGCAGTCTGTCCGCGGATCAATACTCACCTATCAGCCCCTACTTCACTTCTTTATTGCTATATTTCACAACATTTCCGTCATTTTATTAGTATCGTATTAATTATTATTAATCTAGCCCTGTAGTTATTTGGACCCTGGACCCAGCCTGGTACAGGACATTAATAAATAATTAAATAAATAGGCACTCAATCAAGATTCTGATATGGTTTTATCTCCCAGGGTAAAGATAATGCTCCTGTAAACTTCCTACAAAGGCGTCATTGTCTCTATAGAGCTCATTTTTCTCCTGATTTTATATTTTAAGGGTAACAAACTCAATACATCAATAAATGATGTGATTCCATATGGTGCTCTTTTTCTAGGATTTATTTTAAAGTTGTGGTATCACCAACAAGACATATTTGCTATTGTTTTAGGAACCAAAAATCATCTCAATATAGTTCCAACATCTCATTTTCAAGCTTCTCTCTGGAGTTCTACAAAGAACCGGCTGGTTTGCGTCTGTCTCATTAATATCAATGAGCTTCTCTTCTGCTTGTCTGATTCAAAAGGCTGTGAATGGGGAGGGCTGGGTGGTGACTGTGTAGTTGTGACATCACAACTTCACAGAAGTCCTGACAGCTTATGTTAAGTGTCTGAATAAGGCTGTGTGCATTTCTCTGTGGATTGGGTTTTGAAACGTGGGGCAGTATTTAATGTTAGTTCATACTTCTGCTTCGTGGCCACAGACCCCTACGCCGTAGGCTCACCTGCACCTCTGCAAACATTTTCTCTGTCACCTGCACTTCAACAATTGCAATAAAAGCATTTTTACTTCGATATTTATGAGCACATGCTCCATCCATGCATTTACTGTGGACAAAAAGCTGATTGGGCCTACTGGCATAGCAGTTGCAATTGCTGAGCAACGCATTCTCCCAACATAGGACTTTGAATGCTCAATGCCTGCATCACGCAGAGGGTGTAGCTACATCTGCAGAAGTATAAACTACTCAAGAAGCAACTAAAGTCTCATTTTCTCTAATATATGAGACCTTAACTATTTGGTCATTTTCCTAAAATTCCATCTCAGTAGTGACACCAGTGGCTGTTAAATCTACTGTAGTTTTGGTAAGATTTATGAAGCAATTTACATGATTATACATAATTATTTGTTGTAATTGAAAAAGAAATGCCTTCTTCTGTGACTTGGTTCTCATTTTATCTTAAAACTAATTTGTGAATTCTACCAATACTCCGTTTCTACTATGCAGTGCAATACAGGACACTTATTGTAGTTTCTTTTACCATGGAAACCTATGGGTCCCATGTTACCCCTCACCATTTTAGTAACCCTTTTGGTTGGGGTACTTAGCACACAGGACTGGTACCCATGGACCCCTCTGTAAGTGTAAGGGCCCCCTTACACAGTGGATTCGCAAAGTGATCTGCATTGTACCAGACTGACAGTAGAAATGAGGCTTAAGGTGATGCCATGACCCATCTTTCTCTGCCTCTGATTGGCTAGTGCTTCTTGCCTTTGTTGGGAGAATTGGTTGGGTGTAGGCATGAGGAGTAAGTCCTTCCAGAGTAACATAAGAATATCAGAGTAAGCGTAAGCAGAGTGGCGGCGTGGGGGCTGGTCAGGACAAGACTGCTGATGCTTGGTCTGCAGAGCTCTCCTTGGAAAATAGCTTGTTGATTCTAATGGCGCCTATTGTACTGATGGTTGATACTCCCAGTGAAAATCAGGCTTTACATGATTTAATGCCCAGTCCTTTGAATATATGGTGTTCAGTGTGTTTTGTGTAACATCAATGGCGTGACTTGGTTGGTACTTTGAGCCCAGCTGGATCAGGTTACTTGATGGGGCTGTGTCTTACCTGGCTTTGCCATACCTGCATTAGCAGAATAACCTTTTTTCAATGATCTAGTTAGTAAATCCCTAAGGCTCTTGGTTTCTTTTCTTTTTTTTTCCTATGCCTTTTTGCACCTGACTTTTTTTTATCTTTAAAGGCAGAAAATAAGAAAATATATTTCTCCAAAAAAATAGGCATACAGTGATCCCTCGCCACTTCGCGGTTCACTTATCGCGGATTCGCTATTTCGCGGATTTTCATAATGCATTTTTTTTTTTTTTTTTGGTGCATTGTGTTCTGCATTCTGATTCGCTAAAATCTCACTCCCGCTTCTTGTATCAAAACATGCTACGAATTGTGCTATCATTTTGTCGTCTCGTTTGCAAAGAAGAAAAAAGAGCGACAACAGCTGCCTATCACTATGTTCTTCTCCCGAACAAACACACCTGCACCGCGGGCTTCAGAAGAAGAGAACACTGCAGAGCGCAGTCAGGATGCAGCGGCCCAGTCTGAAGAGCAGTGAAACGGCCTACACGCGAGTCACTGTATTTGTATACATGTAATAGTTGCTAATTGTAAAAAAAAATAAAGTTTTCTATTTCGCGGATTTCACTTATCGCGGGTCATTTTCGGAACGTAACCCCCGCGATAAACGAGGGATTACTGTATTTTCAAAAAAAATTAAAAATAACTATTCCAAAATTTCATAAGGACCCAGTTCTAGGAGAAGATGTTCTGTTTGTCCCCCCCCCCCGAGGTGTCACCACAGTACAGTTCATAACTGGCTGCTTCTCCTCCAGCACAGCAGAACAACGTGTACCCCTTTCTGTTCCTAGTGATGTTCGTCCAAAGGTGGTCATGAGCACACATTTCACAACCAAACCCCTCCTCATTGAGCCTCCCCATGTTTAGTAATCATGCTAGGGTCTGAGTTGGGGTCAAGTAGTTGATTAACTGCCACCTGTATCACTAATGAGAGATTTTCTAAAAAAGAAATATTTTATAAAGAATCTGTAGAATGTTTGACAGTTTTTCATGTGTGCTTTAAAACATAAACTGCCATGAACAATCAGAAGATAACTTTTTTATTTCTCTTCTTGATTTGATTGATTTGTGATTTGTTCTCTCTGCTGATGCTCATTTGATGATTAACTAACATTTATTCCTTCTAATAGATCTATTTAACAATCAGTGGACAGAAACGACATTCAGGTCTCTCAATGAACAGTGACAACTCGCTGTAATAATTCCCTCTAGATTAGATTAGATTGTTTTATTGATCCTGAGGTAACACAACAACAAATAAAATCACAAGGCCAGTGGAAAAAAATCCTTTTATAAGATCCTTCAGAGGCACTTTCAGTATAGTGTTACTTTTTTCATGTTTGAATGTGGCAGTCTATCTGTACTATTTTGTACAGAACCATGTTGCCTTTACCAGTATTATGTAGCTTTTGATGAGGGGGAAACATATTTACAACAATTCCTAAGTTAAATTTGAAGTTGTGATATCACTAATTGTTTTTTTTTTGCTTTGAAGAACCAAAAAATATCTAGATGTTATACATCTTCTCTATCAAGCTTCTCCCTGGAGCTCTAGAAAGAACAGGTAGTTTTGTAGCTTTCTCAATGATATTAATGAGCCTCTCCTCTGATGCTGAAATACTAACCAAGGCCTAGTTTCTGAATATGGTCTGAATGCATTTCTCTGTGCATTCATCATGGGTATTAACATCTAGACCTTATAATAAAAATTCAAACCATACTTTTTATTATAACTTGATACAGTTTGTGTTTTTCTCTTATCACTGAACTTTCTTGTTTTTTTTTTTTTTACATTTTTGTTTTCTTCGTAAATTATTAATAACCACTTTGAACATTTTGATAAAGGGTAAGTTCTCCTCGCTGTTCATTTGGAATTACAATCTGTTTTTCAACATCTATTTTGTGTAAACATGCATTAAAACCTGATCTGAAGCTTATATAAGGTTTCATCAATCTGAATTATTATCAAGTAGATATGTGACACATTCTCAGTCCTATATATTTCCTCTTTTGTTTCTCTGTTCACTGAAAGAGCATAATGAAAGAATCCTTGAATGGCAGCGTGAACAGAAGGAATCGTTACAGCAAGAAAAACATGTTTTACTGTTCATTGGGCTCCTGTTTAAATCCAAAATTACCAACATCCTCTCAGTCTGAACATGATTCAGATTGAGGGGGAGATAAAGCTGGGTGACGTCCTGTTCTGACATCACAAGGGCCGTTTCCTAAATGGCTTGTGTTAAGTGACATTAAAGACTGCATTAGTGCCAGTAGGAACAACAGAAACTATGTTTATACACAACCTCTAAAAATCTTTTTTTTTCATAATAGGGCCCTTTAAAGACAGATGAAAACTGTAAACATGCTCTTGATTGTAGGTGGTCATTTCCTACTTAACTTGTCTTTTTCTTTCTTTCCTGCTTAGGATACACTGTGCAGTTTTTGGCTCATTTTAATATTATTTTTTACTTGTGTGACTACTTTGGGGATCAGGAGGAGTTTTGGCTCAATTGTGTGTTGTGCATTGTGTAGTATACATGGGGTAAGGAGAAACAAATAAAACCTTATGACCACCAATCATAAAGTTGCATGAATATCAAACTATCAAACGACTGTATAGTGAGAGAACAATAATTGTGAGTTGTGAATGGTTAACCTCTACAAATTATTCATCCTGCTGATTACCATGTTAAAAAAATCAAAAAGTGCATTCAAGCCTTTACACAACTGAGTAAAAAAAGCATCTGAATACATATTTCATCAAGTTTTAGTTTTATTTCTTTTTAGAAAAAAACTCTTCACTTCAGTACATACACATTGCACAAGGCAGAGAACCATTTTTTTGTAAATTCTTTCTCTTTTTTTTTTTTTTAAACCCTTTCTTTTTTTTAAGCCGGAGTTAAAAGCAGCAGCGGAACTGGTGCCGACAACCAGCACAGGGCTTCCCAAAATAGGAGGAGGAGAGGAGAACAACCAGCCCTGTAATCCTGCAGACAGAAAAGAGGCACCTGGTCTGAAGCAACCAAGAGCTTCAAACCAAGTTGAACACACAAAATTTCCCTAGTGGACTTTTAATTCAGTTTTCAGTCATTATTCAAAATACATACACATTTTTTTGTATGTATTGTATTGAATTAAGTTCAAATGAACCAGGGAAAATTATGTTAAAAGTGGTAATGCACGTAAAATATATTGTTAGATTAGTGGATTGAGTGGATTTAACACAATGAAGAGCACAATGCTTACACAATCACAGAAAAACATCTAGACATGTATCTAGTACTAAGGAGGTTTGATTAATATGATATCAAAGGTTAACACAGGTCTATAAAGTGTTACTAATACTATTTTCATAATTTCTTCAGGTCTTGATGCATTTTCTGTCTGCTTTGGGATTGCAAATGAGGTGGTGAGTCATGTTTGGGAAAACCCTGAACAGCTGAAACAACTTCATCGACAGACAGATTGCTGGTGTAGAATAGATCATATTAATATTATTTACAAAAATCTTTGTACAATCAAATACATAGGGATAAAGAGGTCTTTCCTGCCCGCCAAGCATTCCACAAGAAACTTTTAAAGGTTGGATGTGTTTTTTGCAACAGGATGTTTCAGCAGATTAAGAACCTCTGTAGAAATCCCAAAAAGTTTAACAAAGTGAGGTGAGAAACCCAAACAGAGAGGTCACAAGAATCAAGATTATTATTAGTCACATGGACTAGTGTGCAACATATTTTATCACTCATCCTGAAGAATGGTTGTTAAGGATATAAATGGACATTGTCACAGAGTACAGCCAATTTGATGTATAGTAGCCTTTTAATACACTGATGTATTCAAAAGTAACTATAGGCATGTTAGAAAGGTCCATACAGTGATACCTATAGTTAAGAATGATTAGTTCACACAAATCACAAAAAACAAGCTCACCACTCATGCATTCCTCTGGTTCTTAAAAGGATCTGAAACATCCTGTTGTGAGCAACCACCTTGAATAGTGTTAATGACTAAATCAGCAGGACAGTAATTTCAGGAAGAGAAACTCTCTCCGTCAAGATTCAAACAGGGTGAAAAACAACAAGGTTGCATAAATCTTGCTTCTAAAACATGTATTAACAAGTCAAATCATCTGCAGTATGTTTGGAGGAGAGATGTTTGTTGAAAGAGATAAAAAGATGAGTTACTGCATAGTCTGTTGCTTGGATTTCACTACAGATGGTAGAACATTTGCTGTTTTTTGGTAGGCGCTTTCAGTCAAAGCTCCTTACAGTACCGTGCAAAACATACTGAAACATACTGGTCCCAGTGGGAAATTTACCCAAACCTTCAAATCACAAATGTTATCGAAGCGGACAAACATCATCTGTTGATTCATAACAGAAAAAAATATCAGTACTTAGGAACTCATTTGACTGAGATGACTGACTTCTTGCCTCATACCGATTTGTGTTTATAGAAAATGTTTTTAATACTTACAGTACATTACAATCTGTGATACTGCTTTGTGTGATGGGTTTTAATATCAGAAAGTGTGACAATTTTTTAGGTTAAAAAAAAAAGATAAACTCACAAACCGGAACTGCAGCAGTAGAGTACATTAGTTGGGTCCAAAATACAACAATTTGAACTCAAGATATTCCCATGACATTATGTAAACACTGGTTTAGAACAGGTTGGATAATGCTGGCCTAAATTACTGTTGCTAATTCTGGCAAATGAACCCGATTTTGGAATATATTATCTTCACAAATATATAAATTGCAAGAAAAAAAAAACAGAAACAAAAAATACACACTAGAAACAAACTTTAAAACACATGTCATCTATATTCTGCAGAAACCATCTTATATTTTTTGCTCTTGTCTTGTCTATTTCCAATAGGGGGACACACCATATGATGAATAGCGATTCTAAAATGTTACACACCCTTCTTGTCGGGAGAATAAAATTGTTTGGAGAAGAAATTTTCTGCAGGATAGTGGTGATGTGTGTTTAAAAATACACAACTTTGATCACTTTTATAAGTGCTGCAAACCACAACATGTTTCACAAGTCAGAGCACCACAGCAGGGATTTAAATATCTGGGTACCATCACACTGGTGTTCTTGGGCCAATCGAAGATAATCACAGAAAGTAATCAGTATCTCAAAACATGTGCAAAACAGAATAGCTCACATTACATTTGTTACTGGCCAAAAAAAATTGACAAAATAAAGAAACAGGACAGAAATAATAAAAGGATAACATGTTCCCAAATCACACCATTGCCTGAAAACATGTGAATGAATGAATTTGGAACACATGAAAAAAAAATCCAGTTCTAATTATCCAGGAAAGGTGACATCTCAACACTTTTATAAATTATAAGATTTTAGTACCAAAATGTAAAAATCTAAGTAAGAATGACTTTCCTACATGTAGCCATTGTGGACACTTTAATATTATGTGTGTAGTAACTGAACAATGACGACAAACAAACTCAGAAAGCATGAGTGAAACATGAACATGTTCAAGATTTCAGGTAAGAAATAAACAATGACTTGCACATCAATGAGAAGGACACAAACAGGCTGACACACATACACACTAAAGGCAACTGACTGGAGGTGGCACGAGATCCGGTTGGATTGTAATGCTGAGTGGCACCTAGGTTGAGGCCACTATTCTCATCCAAACATGAGTTGTAGCAAAGGCAAAAAAATAAAAGAAAATAAACAAACTGGAAAGCACCAGAAAAGATCTGCTGCGTCATCTCAGCTGAAAACAAACAGGATTGAACACGTCAGTGATTCCAGAAGAAAATACTCATTTACTCTGAACACTTGTATAAATGTTGGCATTGGATTACTTCATCCAATAGGAAATGAATGAAATCTGTTACGCTCAATACATCCACAGTAGGGAAAACAGCAGGATCCCTTCTGTAAAAATGGGATTGCAAGAAAGAATTGATGAATCCATTGAAACTACCCTAATTTAATGTATTTATCCTCATTCATTCTGCTCAATCTATAATTTGCAAACATAATTGCTTGTATGATGCATATTCAATTTCAAAGCAGAACCATTTAAGTCATTTAGGGGTATTGGGAGCCTGTAATCCAAATTGAAGTGTCTTTATACAGATGAACTAACTAAAAAAAAAAAAAGGACAGTATATAGCAGCAAACATTGTGTTATTTGGAGTCAAATCTAGCTAGTAGTAGAGGTGAGAACTCCGGCTCAGAAACAAAATGTAGCTAATTGAGTAGTGATA
Organism: Eupleurogrammus muticus; assembly: GCA_036785175.1. Classification (NCBI taxonomy): domain Eukaryota; kingdom Metazoa; phylum Chordata; class Actinopteri; order Scombriformes; family Trichiuridae; genus Eupleurogrammus; species Eupleurogrammus muticus. The sequence continues at coordinate 15,311,118 of JAYKQN010000019.1, forward strand.
GCTTGGAGGTATTCAACAATAAATAATCGTAAAAAGGAGGTGACTGGTGATTACAAAAAGGTTTTAAAGAGGGATTGAGCACAATCTCTCTGCTGTAGAGAGGGAAGGCCTGTAGGCAGCAGTCAGAGCAGAGACGGCACCGTCCAGTTTTGCGGTTCAGCTGCTGTGACAATTAAACAGAGATGAAAGGCTGTGAAGATCCAGACAAGTTGAGGAGGGGCGGGATTATTGACAGCAAGAAAAATGAGACAGTAATTATGGTCCATGTTTTTCCTAAACTGTTTTTATCTAGAGATCTACAGAGGATATTCCTCTTTACGGTGGTTATTGTTATGCTTAGTGAATTACAAGCAACCTAATGAGGTGTGCATGTAATTTACATTATTGCAGATCATGTAAGATTCTTTTAAACTTCCCACACTTGGTACCTTATTACAAGTAATTCGGCGCCCATCCAAGTAGGCTTCCATCCTAGAATCAACTCACCATATTTTCAAGTATTCTGTTAATTGGAAAATGCTTAAATCAGTAGTAGGATGTGCACACCATTTAGATAAATGGCCTCATATCAGGACAAAAAAGGCAGTTTGTGCACACACAGGTGCCCTGACTCATTGTTCTTGAAATTTAATACGATTGTTTTTCTTACAGTTTGTGAGCATAAACTGGAGGAAATAATTTGAAACAGATCATGACTGTCACGCCCAATATCTTTGACATAAAATGTGTTCTTACTAATGTATAAGAATTGAATCTGTTGCTCGCCAATTTGCATTAATGTAATTTGCATGAGGGGACGACTCGTCTTTGTCCCCTTTGTCTCCCAAAACATGGCCCCACTCTGGTACATCTGCATATACAACAGGGGGCCTGAACCCTTTTTCATGCAGGGATTCACATGGAGGAACTGAACACCTAATTAGATCACACCACGACACCCAGACAAGGCAGCCAAGCGGCAACAAAGCCAGAGGGTGAACACCTCAAACCCCCCCCCCACCACCACCCCCACCCCGCCCTGGCCACTGACAGACAGAACGAGAAAAAAAGAAAAGATAATTCCCCTATGAAGGTTAAAAGAAGTAGATTCCCACAGTACTTCACAAATGATGGTTCTGCTGTGTCCGCCTGACTCATTAGTCGCTGTGATGCTAGTCAACACAAATTGACAAGGCAGACAAAGCTGTAGCTCTCTGTTGGAAGACAGTGTCTTGGTCCCGTCATCTAACACTAAACTTAGCGGGTTAATGCATGCTTGGCAATATGGTATAATGCTGTTTACATGTAGGCAGCCGGAGAAGAGACAAACCATAACGACAAACAAAAAGAAGCAAAAGGCCATGTGCAGTGGAGCGACAGAAAGAAGTTTTTTTCTGCTTCCTATCTGAGCTGAAGGAGGCAGGTATTGTACAAATCTCGACAAGATTTGGCTTCAGTGCACTCCTTAGAAGACTAGCATAGTGGGAAACTTTTTGTGCAAAAAAAAAAAAGGCAATACAAGCATGTTGCCGTTTGCCCAGCTGCAGTTTGACCATAAGCTGTAGCCTTGATGTTTTGTGTTAGCAGAAGAGACATTTCCGTGAATCCTTGGTGGTAGAAATGTTCAATTATGCATCGAAGAGACACGTTGTTTTCTTAAAAACCGTTTCACAAATAGTCGCCCCTGCTGCCAGGGCCTCCAGGACATATTGCTACAGTAGCTTTTCACACAAACACAAATTAACAAAAAAAAACACTAAAATACTCTGTATCTCTGTGCCTCCGGACACAGGGCTGATTACAGGAGACCATAAATTAATGATTACAATATTAAAACCTCTATGATAGGGGGACTCTGGGAAATTTAGGAGATGGATGTTAGAGGTCATCATTATTTACAAGTGTTAAATTATTAAAATGGCTTTTCCCAGTTTCTGTGTCTCTCTCTTAGTGTTCCTCTTTAGCAGTGTTGAGAGTTGATGACATCACCTCGTTGAGAGTTGATGACATCACAGTGTCAAAGGATGATCGACATTGTCTTGTTGAGGGCTGATGATGTCACGTCATGACTCCCCTTCATGGGTCCTCGTTTGTCTTCAGCAGCTCCATCAGTGCACCCACAGCTCCAAAATATCCCTGCAGATAAAGATATTCTTATTAACGTAAGAATTTATTTATGCTGCCTGGGCTGAGTTAATTAATTTTATGCCTTTACTAAACCTTCTAGTAATTCATTAATATTAATGAGTCAGTCAGCCATTTTCCTTCCCCACTTATTCCTCATTAGGGTCTGCTGGAGCCAATCCTAGAACATTACAGGTTCATTACAACAGAACATAACACGGGATACACCCCTGACACTCACACTCTGGACTGTGGAGAAAGAAGGGAGAAACATACAAACTCCACACAGAAAGATCCCAGCCCAAAGACTTAAATCTGCAATCTGCAATCTTCATGGCGGGAATCAACAGCGCTACCCACTGCTCCACCGTGTTATTAATTATTACTATTTAATTATTATTATTTAATAATTATACTCATTATTATTATTTAATTTATTGTAGCACTAACAAACAGGAGTTTCCTTCAGGTCTTCTGTAGTGGTGGAAGAAGTACTCAGTTCCTTTATCCAAGTAAAAAAATCTATATCAGAATGTCAAAACACTTCAGTAGCAGTAAAAGTCTTGCATTCACAATCCTACTTAGGTTTAACCCTAGTCTGCATGAACAAAGATATTTTAAAACCAAACTTTAATGGCCCATATTTAAAAGAAAATTTGTGTCCACACCATCAGTGGGATGAAAAATATCTCCATGTCATGGATATGCGAAAGCAGTAGGTGGCGATAGCACTCCTAACAGGAAAAACATTTTAGCCAATTACAGTGTTGGAACAATTCGAACAAAACAGAAAAAACAACAATGGCGAACTGAGGTTCAGCAGATTACTTAATCTACATGGATACAATGAACTGTTCACCTTCACACAGTGTGACATCAAAAACTGTCAACAAGAAGCTGCCATTTTGCTATCCACAAGACTACTTAAACCAAAAAGACAATTTGGTTGAGACTGAATTATTAAATATATTTACAAGTTAATGTATAAATAGGCTATTACTTCTTGTAGATAGTGGAGGTAGTTTAAACTGCTTCATAAGGGTCACATAATAAATATGAAATTTAATTTTTTTAATTTTCAATTAGTGCGGTCATTGATTATGTGAAAAAAATGGTGTTATACAGGTGACCCTTATTTAAAGATCAAATCAACTATCCCTGCATATGCTGGTTTTGCATTTGTCCTTGAAAAAAGAAAGAAAAATTGGTCATTCAAGACAGGATTGGAGAGAAGAGCATTCTTTGATTAAGAGGTGTAACATCTGAAATTATATCAAACAAATTATAATAGCAAGCAAAACCAGAAAGGTGAAAAACTACTATTCCAATGGTCTGGAGAATAATCAAAATGGCAACATTTAGGAGGATCAAAGAAGATCTAAGATTGCCTGTGAGTACTGAAACAGTCAGACGATGTCTATGTGAAGCCAAGCTACCAGAATGAAGCACCCTGCAAAGTGCCATTGTAAAAAAAAATGACATGTCCTGAAGCAGTTACAATTTGCCAAAGAACACATACAAGAAAAAGAAATTTCATAATATTTTGTGGTCTGATGAGAGTTCTTTTTGGGTCTAAGAGCCACAGACAGTTTGTCAGACATCCTGCAAACACTAAATTCATGCCACAGTACACAATGATGACAGTGAAGCATGGTGGTGCAAGCATCATGTGTGGATGTTTCTCATACTATAGTTTTAGTCGTGGGATCATGGATCAGTTTGAGTACATCAGAATGCTGGAAAAAGTCATGTTGCTGTATGCTGAAGAGGAAAGGCCCTAAAAAGTGTGTATTAATAAGACAATGAGCCCCAGCAAGCAACAGAATTCAAATAATGCAGTGGCCAATTCAGGGGCAGTTGTATCTCAGAGGTAGAGCAGTCATCTACCAGTCGGAAGATTGGTGGTCCTGCTCCTTCTTGGGCAAGAGGCTTATGCCTGATTTGCCTCCGATGGCTAGTGCCATCAGTGTGTGAGTGCTGATGTGTGGGCGATTCTGTATGTCGCCACTGACATCAGTGTGTGTGAATGGCTGAATGGACACTTGTACTGTAAAGCGCTTTGAGTGGTCGAAAAGACGAGAAAAGCGCTATATAAATGCAGGCCATTTACCATTCCCCAAACTTTAATCCTATAAAAAACTTGTGGGCTGACATAAAAATTGCTCATGAGCCAAAACCAAGAAATGTGAATGCAATGGAATTGTGGAACATAGTACAATTCTCCTTGGCTGCAATACTATCGTAATAATAAGTTGGTTGACTCCATGTACCACAGATGTTATCAGAAACCATGGTTTTGCAACAAAATGTTGATTTCAATGCTGCTTTAATTTCAATACATTTCTTGACTTTCTATGAAATATTATCAAATTCAAATACTTTTTCCAATTGTCTTGCTTTGAAATAGAATGTGCAGCATCCCAATGCATTTGTGTTCATTGAAAAAAAATGTATTTGCAGAATTTTGAGGTTTACTCACCTTTTTAAAGCACACTGCTATTATTGTGTACACAACTATGTTGAGTGCTTACCTCGTGTTCCAGGAAGAGAGCTCTTAATTGTCCTTTAGACCAGAAATCCATGGCGTAGGCTAGCAGTTTTGTAGACACTGTGTTGATACGCAGGAAATTCCCAACAAACACCACACGCTCAATTTTCTGCAATTAAAGACAAAAGAGAGAAGTCAGAGACAACAAACCAAGCCCTGTTATGTGTGTGACGAGTATCTGAAAAACAAAAGCAACAGAAATCCTCATTTGATATGAAAGGTCATTCTCAGGCCACTGCCTTCATGAAACATTCAAAAATATATTTGAATCAGTCCCCCATCAACATTAATAGATACAGAAATGCCATGTACAATAAATATTCCCTAGTCTTTAAAAAAACAAGTGATCTTTTTTCTAAAAAAAAATACTCAAACCACAAGATGGTGCTGGAGAGCTAAAAAAAAGACTACCAGTAAATTAAAAGTCTACTGTAGGATATACAATATGTAGATATATCTATACACCCACATATAGTGACTAATGTAGGACATGATGGATCGTTCCATGAGAGCAGCCAGCGGAAAACTTTTGTTGCTTTCGGCAATAGTTCCTTCCATTTAGTTGCCATCTAAATGGAAAGGTACCTCAGTTTCATAGGAATTTGTGTTTTTCAGATAATAAGCATGAATACTGACAAAAATCTCAGTCTATAGGCTCACTCCCTCATATTGTGCGTGTAGAGACATGTCTTGACTCCAGCTCTGTATGCAGTGATAGCCCTGTACAATGCTGCTTGATCCCCATGCCACAAGGCAACACTGTAAAGAAGCTCACAGCACACAGAAAGATCCGTGCTGATCCATCACTCCAGTAAATAACACATTTGGGTGCTGCCACTGTAAAAAAAACCCACGTTGAACTTGTTTATTTGAGCCTTAGACATCATCTTGTATGTATATGTGTGTGTGTACACGCACGCTTGAGTAAGGAGCTTCCACCGGTGCTGTCGGCACTAAATACGACGCCATATTTCAATAAATATATTGCTGTCATTGAAAGATAGAAGATAAAAGTATAAATGATAAATTATATTATGATCCTCATTATAGCTGCATCTGGGTCAATATGCACAATATATATACCCGCTTGAAAAAAAAAAAATTTAATTGCTGGCTAAATCTGGAATAAAATACTTTGGATTTCTTATGACTAAAACTAAACTAAAATGCCAGGACTTTTCATTGAGTAATATTTGATTAATCAAAAAAAAGAAGTTGACAATATAGGACTAAAAAAAAAAAAAAACTGAGTTGTTAAAACATACCAAATCATTCAAACGCTTTGCCTCTTCAAACTGTGCAAACCTTTATTTCTCTGATAAACCAAAAATCTTGAGCCAAGGTTAAATATATTAATATACACTCACTGGCCACTTTATTAGGTACACCAGGCTAATAACGCGTTGGACCTTCAGAACTGCCTCAATTCTTCGTGGCATAGATTCAACAAGGTGCTGGAAGCATTCCTCAGAGAGTTTGGTCCATATTGACATGATGGCATCACACAGTTGTCGCAGATTTTTCGGCTGCACATCCATGATGTGAATCTCCCGTTCCACCACATCCCAAAGATGCTCTATTGGATTGAGTTCTGGTGACTGTGGAGGCCATTTGAGTACAGTGAACTCATTGTCATGTTCAAGAAAGCAGTCTGAGATGATTCCAGCTTTATGACATGGCGCGTTATCCTGCTGAAAGCAGCCATCAGAAGTTGGGTACTTTGTGGTCATAAAGGGCTGGACATGGTCAGCAACAATACTCAGGTAGGCTGTGGCGTTGCAACGATGCTCAATTGGTACCAAGGGGCCCAAAGACTGCCAAGAAAATATTCCCCACACCATTACACCACCACCACCAGCCTGAACCGTTGATACAAGGCAGGATGGATCCATGCTTTAATGTTGTTGACGCCAAATTCTGACCCCACCATCCGAATGTTGCAGCAGAAATCGAGACTCATCAGACCAGGCAACGTTTTTCCAATCTTCTATTGTCCAATTTCGATGAGCTTGTGCGAATTGTAGCCTCAGTTTCCTGTTCTTAGCTGAAAGGAGTGGCACCCAGCGTGGTCTTCTGCTGCTGTAGCCCATCTGCCTCAAAGTTCGATGTACTGTGCGTTCAGAGATGCTCTTCTGCCTACCTTGGTTGTAACGGGTGGTTATTTGAGTCACTGTTGCATTTCTATCAGCTCGAACCAGTCTGGCCATTCTCCTCTGACCTCTGGCATCAACAAGGCATTTCCGCCCACAGAACTGCCCCTCACTGGATATTTTTTCTTTTTTGGACCATTCTCTGTAAACCCTAGAGATGGTTGTGCGTGAAAATCCCGGTAGATCAGCAGTTTCTGAAATACTCAGACCAGCCCTTCTGGCACCAACAACAATGCCACGTTCAAAGTCACCCAAATGACCTTTTTTCCCCCATACTGATGCTCGGTTTGAACCGGTTTTGACCATGTCTACATGTCTAAATACACTGAGTTGCTGCCATGTGATTGGCTGCTTAAAAATTAAGTGTTAACAAGCAGTGGGACAGGTGTACCTAATAAAGTGGCCGGTGAGTGTATGTGTGTGTTTTTACAAAGTGTGGCTAGAAAAGCTTGAGATTAGTTGTATTTGGTTATTATAAAACCTGATAGCAGTCAGTGTGTGTTTTGTTTATAAAGAGCTGTGTGTGTGTGTGTGTGTGTGTGTGTGTGTGTGTGTATGTATACCTCATTGACAGCACACATGCGTGCTATGGATCCTATGTTATTAGTGATAGTGACCAGCGTGGCTCTGGCCAGGTCTTCCTTACTGATGCTGTCTCTTTTCTCTTTACTCATCATGTGACCAAAGCTGTAAAGAAATAAAACAAACCAAACCAATATTAAAAATGGTCCTATTAACCTTTAGGAGCAACTATAAACAACTGCTCTTTGTCACTGTGCCTGTTTCATTAGACTACTAAACAGCAACCTTATCAAGGAAAAGATAACATATTCCACTATGTGATAACTGTAATAAAATCTATTTTTTTCTTTGCTTTATGGATCAACCTTTAAACACCTTTACACGCTGTGTGTTAATGCAGTGATGAAAACAGGCCTCTGTGCGCGCATGTTCTCATTTTCATTACTTTTTTGGCACCTAACTAATACATACTAAATAATAGACAAATAAATAGGCACTTGCAGCTGATTCAGCAAGTTTAAAGCCAGTTAATTCATTTAAGGCTGCAATTGAGATTAACAAAGATCAATTTTTCACTCATTCATTATTAATTTGGTAACAACATGACACGTGAACAATAGTTTTCTAATTGCATTCTGATTTTTAGAGGCCACAATGATAGCTTCAATATCAAGAATCAAGAAGGACCAAGAAGTAGTTTTTTATATTATATTATTTTATTATAATATTATACATTTTCTAATCAGCTAAGTGTGTGAATTGCAGCCGTAAATCCCTACTCCATATTTATGGCACTTAATGGTTCACAATGAATTAATTCTTCCTCATAGCACAGGCCCAGCAGTTTTCCAGTATTTTCAAAACTTTTTATTAGAAGATGCTATAGGTGATAGTTAGGTGTAGGTTTTGCTTCCTTATTGAAAAATGATTTAAGCAATTGTAACATTTCTTACAAACTGAGACTTCCCCTAATGCCATTGGTTACCTATAGCAAATAATGCTGAAAGCAGCTTACTTAACAGCTTGTAGTGCCAATGATGAAAAGGAATTTCTGAAATGTCTGTATAGAGGGCTACACAAATGAGTTTTCAAACATGAAAATTATTTAGCACATTTGCTCTTCCAGTTCTCTTGCCTTGAAGTAAATGGGTATGTTTAAAAGAATCTCTTAGTCAAGAGAACCAGGCCAGTAGTAACTTCCAGGTTCCTGCAGCACTCTAAAGTACCTTTACTGCCCCTTGTTCATTTAAATATAAAAGGGTAAAAGGGCGCTCGGTTTATTTTGAAAAACTTTTATATAATATCTTGTGTGTATAGTGCCTTTGTTGAGCTGTAGAACTTACCTGGATGCGACGGCAGAGCCCTGTAGGCCAAAGCGCTCATAGTCTCCACCATAGATGTCCTTCACCAGTTTGTCCACGTTGGTAGAATCACCCTTGCTGGCCATTTCCAACGCCTCCTCGAACGTCTCACAGCCTGTCAGCAAGCAGCAAAGGCCTAGGAATGTCCCACCTCCCAGACTGAAGAACACAGAGAAAAAAAGAAACCAGCAAGGTTGGAGAAGAGAGAACTAAGAAAACAGGTATTTGAAGATCTGATAGTTTGCAGACACTGCTGAATATAAGAAGTCTTAGTTAACTAAATACAACTCTACTTTTGTCCTCAGCTTTATTATCTATTCGTAGTATTTCATTAAGTTCCTTAGGCCACTTAAGCTTTAATGCCCATATCATGACATTAACCCAGTATGCTTAGACTGTAAAGTGTGATATTATTAAAAGTAAAAGACAGGTTAAGCTCTTTTGAAATAACAAATCCACAAGTACTAAAAAAGAATGAGTATATTGAAAAGTCCACCAGACCACACTCATGTTTTCCTCTTTTTGGAACAGTGTGGCAGATGGACCTGGAAGTCTTAGACCTTCAAACACACTGACACACACAGACATTGTGGCGAGCAGCAGCAATCCAGCATGCTTGCCATTTACAGAAGAAGGAAGCATGGAATGGCCAGTGGTGTACAGTGACAGTGTGTATATGACCAGCTGACTGAACTGTGCTTGGCTCAACTAGTTTCATGGTGAAGCAAGATGTAACAGATAAGGTCTTTTTACTTACAAAATGGAAATGGAAATGTCAAACATGCTCTCATGTGGGGAGGGAGCTTCTTTTATTCTCCAACTGCACAGAATCTAATCTCAATCTTGCTCTATTCCATAAGCACTAAAGTACGCACGGTAATGTTAGATAAGGAATGGTTGGAATTCACACCTGATTCAGGCATATCTGGTGAGTCCCCAGAAGCTATAAAATGTTTACCACTTTTAGAACATTTATTCATACTTGGGCTGCAACTAACAGCTATTGATCTATTAATTATTAAAAAGATGTTGATCAATTGTTTTTTTGGTTCTTAAAATTGTATAAATGTGGATCACTATTTCCCAAACTTGAAGATTAAACCTGTAATGTCTATAATGTCCAGCCCAACAGTTCACAACCCAAGATCATCAGTTTACTATTATAGAAGACTGAAGAAACCAGAAAATTGATGTAATAGTTGGCAACTAGTTGTTGCAGCTCTAATTCATACACAAAAACGTTATGTTCAAAACTCTCTCATTAAGGATTTAATAGTTAAATTAGAAGAGTAAAAATAAAAAAAAATACCAATAATATCTCTAAATGGAAACCATTTATTTAATAGTTTTGAACTCAACCTTCTACTAAACATCATCCTGTTTTTTTCCTGTTTAACCAGTGTGTGTGTATGTTTGTGTGTGTATACACAGGTGTCTATCTTCATTACCTGGTCCCAGTCACCCGTTTATAGTTGTTCTCTGAGTACACGGCCAGTATGGAGACCCCAGAGCCAATGTTGACCAGCAGCATGGGGAAGGGGTTTTCCAGCGTGCAGGGCTTCTTCAAACAGCTCTGCGTGTCCGATGGGTTCTGGAAGTAGTAGCACTCTGGGTGACCGTTGAAGCTCACCCGGTCGACAAATAGCAGGCCACGGATCAGACAGTCCAGCTCATCCAGCTTCATCAGCTCCAGGTCGGCCATCTGTGGCAAATATGGAGAAAGGTTTAACAATACCAATGCACTGCCTGTGGGAAGTATGTATTCCTGTAGAAAAGTGGAAGCTTAAGTAGATTTTTTTTTAATGTTTGGCCAAATGAGAGTGTGTTGGACTATTACATAGTCTTATTTGAGACATGGACATAAACTGAGATAAGAAGAGACATGACAGTACAATTATTGTAAGAAAAATACTACAATTTATGTTGAAAGTGTGGATCTCAATGTAAGTATCAGATTTTAAGCTCTATTGATCGGCCAAATAAAAACAGTTTTGGGAATGTTACTGTTATATGAGTTTATAAATAAATGAGTTTAGGCACAGACCTCGTTCTGTTAGGTGACAGAGCTGGGATTTCCTGAGGGTCAGTAAACGCATCTTGGAGTACAGAGGCTACAGTACCCTGTGTTATTGTATAAAATGTGTAGTGTGGAATAAAATAGCAGCTAAACCATCAAACTTCTTAGCATGTGGCATGTGGAAAAACATTGCAAAACGTTCACTTTGTAGGCTCAATCAGTCAATGGAAACGGTACAATGGAGCTATACATTGTAATGAAATCGCTGGGAAGTAAAATGAAGAGGAGTGCCGTGATATTTGTGTATTTTGTAGTGGTGTTGTGTACTGTGAAATGTAAGTCTATGGGATTTTATGTTTTAATAATAATAGTGATGTTTTTAATATTGGTCAAATAAAATCCACAAAAAAGGATATTCACTTGCCCTGTGCCCTGCACCAGCTATTTCCAAAAGCTGAGGTTGATCTGAGAAACAGATACGGGAGGCACAGACACACAGTTCCTTTCATAAATAGAAGATTTAAAAAATATTATTTTACCAACAAGGTGTTTTAACTGTTCATTTAAAGTAAAAGGATTTGTCAGTCTTATAAAGCTTAAACGATTTTTAAATCACTTTAAGATTTAGGTGTGCGCAAGGTCTTGAGCTCAGTTTATGGTGCAGTGCACTGAGAGTTCGTCGACCCTGCTGCTCTGCAGATGGGTTCAATGAACTCCACATCAGGTAAAATGTCACTGAGGCAGACAGAACACATTATTACTCTAATTCTCTATCAGTAACCAATTGTTTGCCAATTTTATCAGGCCATCAGACTCTTCCCACTTATACAGCACACTCACTGAGCGGAATTCATTCTCAAACTTGTACGCCCCGCCACCAGTGGCACAGAGCGTCGTGTGCAGGCTGGAAAAGTTCTTGTCACGTCCCATCTGAATGAAACGGGGCATGGCCTGCGTTGGGAAGCGGATGAAGTGGAGGTTTCCTGTCCGGCCACACATGGTCAGGTTCCTCAGCTCCAGGTGGACGTCGCGAACACCTGTCTTACCTGAGTAAGGGCGGAAACACTGATTAATGGATTTACAAATATCAAAAAGTGCTCATCTAAAAATGAGTCAGATGTGTGTGGTGAGTATCCTGTAAAAAACCCTAATAGTGTTAGGTGTCAGTGTCCTTGACCTCAATTTTTTTTAGATATACACACACACAAGTTAGCAAACATACATTTCTGGGTGTGTGATCACTATGCGTTTGTTCATGTGTACTATTAAAAGCTGCATGTGAAACACAGCCTGTGTGTGTTGAGCATTGAAAAACATGGATGGAGAAAATGTCACAGATACAGAGGAACTTCTACCAAAAAGAGGAGCCATGTCAGTTGTATAGAATTATTTCAGCTAAAAAAAAAATTCACATACTCTGTAAATGTCAGACTAAAGTTGTAGCTGCAGAAGACAACACAAGCAATTTGTTCACCATTTATGCAACAAACTTTTCGGAATTTGCAGAATGCATGTCTGCACCCTCTTTCCTGTCTGCAGGTAACTAACATTAACACTGCAACGCAAAACAAATCAGACATAAATTAAAGAGCCATTTGCTTAGGGGACTGATATAACTTCTTTGTGAACAGCAGCTGGGACTATTCAAACCTGTTATAATATTAGTCTGGGCATTCTAAACCAATTTACTGCAGTATTTGTTCCCTATGGTATTAAGAAATAGGGTTATCACCTAGTCATGCATGAATAAAAAAGAAAAAGTTCAAATACTGTGACACTGATATGAATTTGAAAAACACTGATATCCAGTTTTGGTTATATTGCACAGCTCTATTGTAGAAATACCGTAGGCCACATTTGAGGTGAGGTAGCGGCGGATGGACTTGAGGTTCTCCACTTCCTCCTGTTCTTCTTCTGCAGTTATATCAACTGGTTCAAAGTACACCAGCTTGACCAAGGTGCCCCCGATGTCCATACCAAACCAGGGGAACGCTTTAGAAGAGGAAGACAAGGGTGTAAATGACTTTTTTTGCAGAAATCAAAGAAAACGACAGAAAATGAGAATCAACGTTTGTAGTAGGGTAATTTGAGTGGAACTCTTTCTCCTAATATAACATTTAGAGCAGTGGTTCTTAACCTGGGTTCGATCGAACCCTAGGGTATCGGTGAGTCTGTCTCAGGGATTCGGTGGAGCCTCCGCTGCAGAGGGCACAGTCATTGAAAGCGTTAGGGTTAGGGTGCGGGGGATGAGCAGATGAAACTGGTGGGTTCGGTGCCTCCAACAAGGTTTAGAACCACTGATTTAGAGTAACAACTTGGGCTGCAGCTAACAGGAAATATTTATGATCTGATCATCTAAACAATTACTGAATTATTTTCTCCAAAAATTGGTTACAAAATATTCTAAAAACCGAGAAAGTAGCAAATTCTCACATTACAGTATCTGCAATAAATTAATGATATTTTTGACATTTAGGCTGTAAATTGAAATCTTTTCCAATCAATAGATTCATCTTCATCTGATCATGAATCTGTGGCTGATGGCAATATAAAATTGTTTTAGATGTTTAAATGTCATCTATGTAACTCTGAAAGAAGGCAGAACAACGAAATAACAGAAAGAGAGAAACTGTCAATGTCATTGAGTCGGATAATATTGCTGTAGATAAGGTTGTAGTGGAGACACTGGTTTGTCTGGTACGTTAACTGGTTGGAACACTGAGTACAGCACACACAAAAAACCTTCCAGGCAGCACAAACAGCTAGAAATGAAAAAAAAAAAACAATACACTACAACAGCTTGACAAGGGTCACAGTCACTGTGGAAACGGACAAGCCCCCTCCATCATCTCTCTCTCTCGCTTGCTGTGTCTAGCTCTCTACACACTGTTCTGCCTTCTATTTTCTCTTTCGGTTATCTTTTCTTCTCTTTTTTTTTTCCTTTCCCGGTCCCCCTTCCAGTTTTTTCCAGTCACTCTTGATCAACTTAACTCAATTTGAGCACTGTCATCAATGGAAGGGAACTGATTCTGTGAAATGTTTTTTAATGCACTATAAAGCAAAAGTAATAATTAACTTGAATATTGGTTATCTGCATTCTTTTTTCCTGTAGACCTTTTTTGCATGAAGATATAATCAAATACAATGGATAGAAATTCAGATAATGTATATTAGAATATGAGGTGTAAGTGTAAAAGAAAAAATAAGGAGTTAAGGAAAATAAGGATTTATTTTGAATAAATAAAATGGAAATGCCAGAAATTTGAAATAAAAAAAAAAGGCAGAAATTTTTTTTTTTTACACATGGAGAAAGTAGATTTGTCAGTCTATCAGTAAAAGGAAAATGTAGCTTTTGTGATTCACGTGACGCTGAAAACTTTCCCTTCTCCTCTTCAATATGGTAGCTTGTAGCTAATGTTTTCCACAGAGACGTTCACGTGTGAATTATCCATTATCAGCTGTTAGGTGTCAGCTGAGTGTCAGTTGTCATGGATGCATTCGCACTTTCTTATGACGCAATCTCACGGGAAACTCTCCTTCTCCCGATAACCACAAAACAATAACAAAAGGAAATAGGCATGAAGTTGTATTTTCTTTTTGTGCATTTCACAATGCCCAAACGTTTTTATACATCTATTTTCCGAGTCTGGAATGAAAGCTGGGAGACACACTTCATACATACACTGTCATTTTAAATGATTACTTTGTCATTGGTTTGGAATAGGGCGACACGGTGGAGCAGTGGGTAGCACTGTTGCCTCACAGCAAGAAGGTCGCAGGTTCAAGACCGCCTTGGGGCCTGGGTCTGGGACCTTTCTGTGTGGAGTTTGCATGTTCTCCCCGTGTCTGCGTGGGTTTTCACCGGGTACTCCGGTTTCCTCCCACAATACAAAACATGCTCAGGTTAATTGGCAAATCTAAATTGCCCATAGGTGTGAGTGTGTGAGAGAATGGTGTGTGAATGGTGTGTGTGCCCCACGATTGGCTGGCGACCATCTGGGGTGTATCCCTGCCTCTCGCCATAAATGCGCTGGGATAGGCTCCAGCAGACCCCTGCGACCCTGAAAAGGAATAAGCGGGATAGAAAATGGATGGATGGATGGTTTGGAATATGGAACAATAAAATGCTCGTGTAACTGTACACATGGCAAATTGTGAAAAAATAATCATCAAATGGAGTCAGTCTGAGATTAGTACATTGGACAATACCACAAATGTCCTGTGTTGTAATCCTAAAAACTTGATACATAGTAGTAGATAGTTTAACTTTCTTACAAACATTTTTACAAATTCAAAACACATTCTGTCAACTAGTTTTAAACTCTAGGTAGATTAAATATATAAAATTAATCATTCTTTTATGGTTACACCATTTGTGACATTTTACAAATGACCAAAAACAACATGATCACAAAAAATACATTTTAGAGGATCTGATGAATGCTTTTTAAAACTGTTTTTTAAAAAGTTTTGGACCTTCTCATCTTGCCAAACATGATTTGTCACTGACCCGTATAGGTTACTCTACTATCAACAACCCTAAACAGATCAACAGCACTGCAGAGTTTTTTTTCAGAACTGCCCTGACTGGTCAAACCTCACTTCATATGACTGCTTAGTGACATTTAAACCTATCCTGTCCACCCCGTGGTTTCACAATGCACTTCTGGCTGATCAGGAGATGTAACTGTTTCACAACAGACGACCGAGGTGAACTCTCTGTAATTCTGCCTGGTTTACAGAGGCAAAGTCCACTTTCAGATTAGAGCCAACAAGTGAGAGCTTGTCATGCGTGAATCACATGTAAACATCTATTTCATGCTTGTATTATAGTATTATTGACTGCATCACTGTTGGAGTGTGGTTTTCATATGCTAATGGCCATTAGAATAGAAAGTGTTGGCTTACTGTTTAAGCATCTTATCGAACTTTCAAGTGGTTTGACTTAACAACCTTTAATCTGTATTATTCTCTGTGAATGATATGTCATATGGTTTCTCTATTAAACAACTACAAGTGAGGAACATCTGACAACATAAGATAATCCATCATTGTTGCCACAATACCCCTCACTGTGATGGTCTGTTAATGTGGTGATCCATTCAATTGCATTACAGGTTCAGGTATCCACCCAATTTATGCATGAAAGACTTGTGTGAAACTTGGACAATTGAAACCTTGTGTGCAGACAGTGGCTGAAACCCACTGCGTGACTGCTCCAACAGCGTGATACCTGTTGCTACAACTACTGGTCCTGTGCCCACTGGCATCTCTACAATAGGGGTGTTGGGTTACTTTGAGCATCAGTCACCTGTCACCTCATGTTTTTCCCCGCCTGACTTTTGTAACCGTTCACTCTCACCCACTGACCTGCTCTAATTCTGTAAACACGAGCTGAAAAATGCTCTGCAGAGCCTGGTTTTAAAAAATCTAAATTAAATTTACTGTTTGCATTGTTATTGTGACCAACAGGTATTAAAGTAGCATTTCTTTTTAGAAATTAACGTTATTTTCAGTTTTAAATGCGATGAATAGGATCAGGCTTCAACTTTCACTCAAACCAATCGCAGGACAACCAGAGAATTGAATGATAAATGCTCTTTAAACTTTTATTCACTTATTTATTTGAATTTATGTTGTTCATTTTAAATCTATCTACATACATAATTAACATTTTAATTATTCCATTAGTCTTTAATATGTAGCATTTATTCAAGCTTTTATTTAACTTTATATTATTATTATTATATTATATAGTTAGTTATATTATATAGTATATTTTAGTTTTTAGATTTAGCATATGTTTATTATCTTACTTTGTTTTAAAATTGTAATTAATTTATTTAAGGCCTTCATTTCATTTTTCTATTTTACTATTGCTGTTATAGATTTTGCACATTTTATATAATATTTTTGTGAAACTCCGAAACCAGAAATATTAATTTTTAAAGAAAGGTGTCAACGACAAGCAAAAGCAACAGTGTTAGAGGCCAGCCAAGTGACATTGTCACAAGAGACAATCACGTTTTCCTCCACAGTCTCAGCCAAAATTACATTCACCAGCACTATAACCTGATCTAAATAAATAAATTTAAAATTAATAAAATAAACATTTGAGTTGCTAGGAGACAGCAGTTTGTGACCTCAACTTGAACCATTTTTGCATGTATTTGTAAAAGAAACTGAAAAACTGACTTGTATGTCAATTCTAATATTGTTGTTACTTATGGCTTGACCCACAGCAGATCAACAAAGATGTGTACAGGTCATCATGAGTTTCTAGGAGGGTTGACTCATCATTGGGATGGAAAAGGAGCCAAAATGCAAACATTTACACATTTACTTACAGCAAGCTATATTGAAATACTGGAAATTTCTCTTTTCTAGTTTCTACTGGTCATGCCATGCTGGTGTTTTTTTCTTACCAACTGATAACCCATGACCACAATAATACCAGTAACACACATGCATGTGCAAGCATAGACACATTTTCTTCATTCCCTTTCTATTCTGTTTCTGTCACTGGGAGTAAGCTATGAAACACAACGTAATAATATAGTCTAAACTGGTCACACGTGGTGTAGTGCACTACACCTGTTACACAGGAAATATCTATAGCACTACCTTCTTCTTCATAAAAAATTCATTTCCCTGGTGGGGCATGTTTATTTTGAGCTCAGGTCATATACTTCACCACCACATAAGGAGGAGCTCCTGGGATAGGTAAGCCTAGCAAATGATCATTTAAAGCCGCAACACTTCCTTACAGCATCGATGAGTGCTTGTGGTTTCAGATGACAAATAAGTATAAACTCTGCTAACTGCAGGACAAATAAGCAGATAGTTTTCTGGCATGAAGACATGTTGCAAACAGCCAAGATTTTCTTTAAATTGGTAACAATTTTCAATTGTTAATCATGAAGGAGAAAGGATATTTTTATAACTTAGCTAATGAACAACAATTACTATCACTGCAATCTATCAGTACATTTACAGTCAGACCTTAATTGAGCTATGCTCAAAATTAGATTTTTGCATCTAGTTGGATTCACTGCACTAATGCCATTTTTTTTTCTCTTCACTTGGCTGGTTCTGGCAGCTTCTCTACTCCACTTTGTCCCATGTCTACTGTTGTGGACCATACGTGGTGGAGAAAATCCAGTTCCAATCACATTATCTTGGTGTGTGCAGTGAAAACACTGATGATAAAAATGAGCAGCCTGTGAAGCTTGGCAGAACGTTACTGCACTACATTATTTTTCTGTCACTAGGCAATCAATGACAATGTATGAAATATGACCACATTGACTAAAAAGACTGGGATCTGGGAATACAGTATGAACTGGCCTATATATTCTCTTCTTGTTGCCCAACAGCCACGTAGTCCAAAGGCCAACAGAAAAGTTAAATCTTCAAACGTGCATCAACAAATGAAGAGGAGGAAGTAAAAAGGTTCTATCAGCAGCGACCCCCTGTCCTGCAGTCAACATGTGTGACCACTTATTGAGGGTTTCTGCAAAAAAAAAAAAAAAAATCACACACATGAAGTGTGTCCAGCAAGCCAAAGGTCAGTGTGATAAGGAGCAGGGTTGGGAGGGGTTGAGCAGTGAGTTGTGTCCCTGTAGGTAAAAGGTCAGTGACCAATCGAACCTTTGTGTTACACTTATCCTCGATTGATAGGTACAGTAGGTACCCTTGTGTACAGTTCCACTGATTTATCAAGTCTATATAGTTTTTTTTCTATTATCAACAGCCACCGTTACTATCAAATTTCCTGCTGCTTAACCTTTATAACCCTCTATTGCATGAAATATGACTTAAACATGGTAAAAAAAATGTTTGGAATGTTTATATGTGTATATATATATATATATATATATATATATATATATATATATATATATATATATATATATATATATATATATATATATATATATATATACAGTACTACTCGGAAAATTAGAATATCGTGTAAAAGTTGTTTTATTCATGCAATTCAACATAAAAGGTGAAACCAATACATTTTATAGACTCATTACAAGCAAAGTGAGATATTTCAAGCTTTTATTTGTTTTGATTTTGCTCATTAGGACTTGCAGCTTCAGAAAACCTCAAATTCAAAAACTCAGAAAATTAGAATACTGTTAAAAGCTTCAGTATTGAAGGCTCAAAGTGTCACACACTAATCAGGTAAGTAATCCAAAACACCTGCAAAAGGGTCCCGAGCCTTTAAAAAGCCTGTGTCTTTGGTTTAGAAGAATTCACAATCATGGGGAAGACTGCAGATCTGACAGTTGTGCAGAAAACCATCATTGACTCCCTGCACAAGGTGGGTAAGACACAAAAAGTGATCGCAAAAGAAGCTGGATGTTCTCAGAGTGCTGTGTCAAAGCACATTAATGGACAGTTAAGTGGAAGGCAGAAGTGTGGAAGAAAACGGTGTACAAGCCGGAGGGATGACCGCAGCCTGGAGAAGATGGTCAGGAAAGGGCCATTCAAAAGTGTGGGGGAACTTCATAAGGAGTGGACTCAAGCTGGAGTTGCTGCTTCAAGAGAAACGACACGCAGGAGGATGCTGGACATGGGCTTCAAATGTCGTATTCCTGTTGTCAAGCCGCTCCTCACGAGCAAGCAACGCCAGAGGCGCCTTAGCTGGGCTAGAGAAAAGAAAGACTGGACTGTTGCCCAGTGGTCCAAAGTCCTCTTTTCTGATGAGAGCAAGTTTTGCATCTCATTTGGCAACAAAGGTCCCAGAGTCTGGAGGAAGACCGGAGAGGCGCAAAATGGAAGATGCATGAAGTCCAGTGTTAAGTTTCCCCAGGCTGTGATGACTTGGGGATCCATGTCAGCTGCTGGTGTTGGTCCTCTGTGCTTTATCAAGTCCAGCATAAACGCAGCTGTCTACCAGGACATTTTAGAGCACTTCATGCTTGCTTCAGCGGACCAGCTTTATGGGGATGCAGATTTCATCTTCCAGCAGGACTTGGCACCTGCCCACACTGCCAAAAGTACAAAATCCTGGTTCAACAACCATGGGATTACTGTGCTTGATTGGCCCGCAAACTCACCTGACCTGAACCCCATAGAAAATCTGTGGGGCATTCCTTTTCAAGACCAAACAATAAAGAAGAGCTCAAGGCCGCGATTGAAGCATGTTGGTCTTCCATAACACCGGAGATGTGCCACAACCTGGTAGCATCCATGCCGCGCAGGATTAAGGCAGTCATTCGTTCAAAAGGGGCCCCAACCAAGTACTAAGTACAGATGCAACATTTTATTTTCAGAGGCCTGACATTTTTGTATTTAAAATCCCTTTTTTAAATTGATTTCAAGCAATATTCTAATTTTCTGAGTTTTTGAATTTCAGGTTTCTGAAGCTGTAAGTTCTAATGAGCAAAATCAAAACAAATAAAAGCTTGAAATATCTGACTTTGCATTTAATAATACTATAAAATGTATTAGTTTCACCTTTTATGTTAAATTGCCCGAATAAAACAACTTTTACACGATATTCTAATTTTCCGAGTAGTACTGTATATATAATGTACAGTAAATGGGACTATATTAGGTTGTTGCACTGGGAAATTTGTCATTTTTGCATATTGCTATACAATGACAATGATGTTCACATGCTAGATGTCCTAAAGCAAAAGGGACTGGTCATGGGACTTCATAAATTGTATGTCCTTCCATGTTAAAAGCCCCCTTTTCACACCTAACTGTAAAAACATAGATTTTATATAAAAGTTTTTTAGAAAAAAAGAAGATAAAGTAAATGTTGCTATATGGCAAATCTGTGCAAGAGGGTTAATCTCAGGTTTCACACGGAAGCCTGAGGTTGTGTGTGTGTGCTTTGCACAGAGGGCCAGGACAAGAACAACATTTGAACAGCACGCCAGTATGATAAGACAAGGAAATACAGAGAAGAGTGAGCAGAAGAACACTGTATGAACAATAATATACACACATTACTGAGTGTAGCATCAGAATCTTTGTCTCTGTCTTTAGCTCTAAACCAACCAACAGTCAAAAAGAATGTTTTGCTTTGGCCTGAAAAAAGCAGACAAAACACTGTCACAATGATGAGTCGCCCCCACACACAAGCATGCACACACACAAGTTCACACACACAAATACACACACACATAACTCAAAACCATTCGGATAGTGGGGGTTTGCCATTTCCTTAATTTGACTGATTTTCACTGACTATCCTGGACCAAGGATTTCATTTTCATTCACAAGCCACTTGCAGAAGCTTCACCTATTAAACAACCCAAGCAGTAAAAGCTAAGTGACAATTTTTGTGTCCCTAGAAAATATCTCTATAGCAGGTAGAGAATGTCCCTCTGCTATCTGTGATTGAATGTGACCTCTTTGTGACTCAGTCAAAACATAGTCATACTAAAATGTTCACATCAAAGTTTCTCAGAAAAAAACAGAGAAGAAGACTCAGTACAGCCATTTACCATTTTTCCTGCTCTGTACATACAAAATTCATGAAAAAGTTCAGGCAAAAACATCTGTTGGTTTTGTAATTCCTAAATCTGCTACCGCTTCCATATAGTAGCAACTTTTTTCTCAAATATCTACATTAACCAGACCTCCTTCCTTGTGTTTCTATAAGTGTTTACAGCACCGCCCTAATCATTGAATACAGATTACAATGTAGCTTACAATAATACTGCTGATCTTTTTGTTTAATTAATCAATCTTCATCTTTGTCATATGTAATCACAGTGAATTTTAAGGTAAAGCCACACAGCAAATGTGGCGGTGCAGCCTTCTTAGTCTTCTATGTGCTACACTGATACATGGCAGTGTTTCCCGCATAAAATTAGTTAGTCAAGGTGGAGGTAGCTGAAGGTGGGTGGGGGGTTAGGGGTATGAGTAAATAAGAAAACTAATAAAGTTCAATCATGAATTAGTGTCAAAAATAAAAACAGGCACACTGTGGTTAAACACTGTTTATAATTAAATTAGTTTAGGCCCAGATTCTGTTCAGTTAGGTTTAGCTAGGATTTCCTGAAAGTCTGTGAATGTGTCTTGGAGTAAGATGGTGTAGCTAGCCTGTAGAGTGGTTCTACTCTGAAAAAAGAAAATAACTAGCACTCAGCATAAGTGATTTCTATTTTACAAAGTTTGTTGTTTTGATGTTGGCTATGGCCACAAGCCTGTGTTGATGTAGCAGCTGAACCTACTAATGGCTTAGCCTGTGGTTTTTGAGTTTTCTTTTTGAGGGGCCAGTGGCGAGGCAGGGGGCATTTGCTGTAGAGGACGTCACAACCTGGAGGGGAAGCCTGATTCTCAGGCTCAACTTGAAGCCCCTCAAACTATTATGCCCACTACTGTCCACACCCAACAGATACCCACATACACTATGGCTTAAACAGTATTAAGCCTAACCGATACTGGATTTTACTGGACCAATGCAGAGGTGAATCTTAACTCATCGGCCCGAATGATCCCTCAAATTAAGTTATAATCAAAGACTTGTGGAAAAGAAATAATGGAGGATGGACATTTAAAGTTGAACAAAAAACAATTAAAAACAAAACACAACCAAAGCAATATATACTTAACTTAAAAAATAAAAACATAAATAAAATATAATTCAGATCAAATGCTTGGCAAGATGGGACCTACCAAACTGTTTATTTAAACCAATTGGAATATTACTTTTATATAAATTAGTCTATCGCATAACATCTATTATGGGTATATAATGTTAATTTATTATTGCTTTGGCAGACATGAGAGAGAGGATATAAGGGAGACACAAAGCCTTTTTTGAAACATCTTCCTCAGCTACTGAAATTCAACATTAGTTTTACTCCACTCTTCTGTGATCATCAGGGAATTGTCTCTCTGCTGCCCTGTGTTCTGATCCGCTGACAGCCACACGGCGAACCTTCTTCTTCTCTTGCATTTCTGTTCACTTCACATATCACAGGATTGATATTACTTGCCTTTACAGAAAAACTCCTTAAGCCAATCGGCAGAGCAAGGTTCTTGAATCAAGCTGCTGCCAATTGAGTTTGAAAGACCAACAAAAAAGTCTTTTCTTCTGAGAAATTCTGCTAGTTGTTGATGTTTTAATGTTGTTATCAAGTTTACTTGCTGCAGGTATGTCTGAGTTTACACTCCTAAATGTTTGGGAGCTGCCATGACTGTTTTGGAAGCAACTACAATAGCAGTCCCCGATTGGCGAGTTACCTGCTGGCTTTGTTGGAAGTAACACGGAGTGTCCTCTTTTGGGAAACAGCCCTTTTCATAATTCATCATATCGGCAACATATAGGCTACATGCATTCCATTATATCTGTTGGGTTCTAAACATTACGCAGGGAAAAATATCCACAGACCTTCTGTGGGCATACAGAAGCTGTACTAAGCAAGGCATTTCTAAAGGATTTTCTCTGCTGTGGTAGGTTGCTTATAATGGGGAAATACATGCTGTAGTACCCTAAAGTAACCCAGATATTAAACCTCCTCAAATCCTGAGCAGGAGAAAAAAATCTGTGAACAAAAGTGAAAAATCACATCCCTGAGGGGAATACATTCCAGGGACAGCCCGCCTGTGGGGAAAAGCTTAGTGGGTTATCCGGGTTTATCAGGATGACTGGCCCCTGTCCAAGGATAACACAGTCATAAAGTAGAGAAGCTGTGACCGGATATTTCAAAGTTTACTGATGAGAATGTCCCCTCAATTATGTAATCTGGGCCACTTCTGCTTCAGGTCCATTCATTCCCAGACTAATAACTATGCCTCACATTAACCCACAGCAAACAATGTACGCCTTTTCCTCTGTTTGTTCACATCAATCAATTCAATTTGTCTGCATCTATATCAGGTCATTACAGATCAGATACATAACAAGGTAATCAATGTTGCGTATTTTCCATTTATATTTTCTCTGTTTTCTATCCAGCTCTTCAGTGGAACTTACAACTGAAATATCTTATATCGCTCAAGTCTGAGTACAAGTTGTACATCTATTCAGTATGTTTCTGATGTCTAATCTGTCAACATCTCTGTGCCACCATAAACCTTGTACTTGTACATTTTTACACTTTTTGATGTTCTCTATCTGTTTTATCTTCTTGTGTGGGATATTTATTTTTCACACAGAATGAACCACAGATAGCAGCAATACGGTGAAAAGAGATGCTTAGTACAGAAATGCCAATGCCTACAGCAAAATAGTAGACAGTTTTAGAGCAAAGGTTTGGGAGGTTGAGTGCAGATGCAAATGCTGTGGGATGAATTCTATGCATCTTCCTATTAAAAAAACATATCAATCACATTGATTACTAAATTTAGCACCTGCTACTCAACAGCAGGCAAAAGCTGGTCTCATTTAGAAATAACCTGCTAAATGGCAATCAAACATTTACCAAATTGTAGAGAATGTATCCTAGGGCCGAATGATTTTAGGAAAAAAATTATATTGTGTTTTTTTTAAATCAAGTTTTAAGTACACAACTGCATTTACAAACATAACAAAAATTTACATCATATCAGTTAAGCAATATTAAAAGTAATGCAATAATGTATCCTAAATTCAAGAATCGGTTGGAAATCTGGTGCTATTTATTAGAGAAACATACTATTCATAGGCATAGTTGCTCAAGTGCTTGAGCAACAGCAGTTATTTCAACTGAAGAACCAACAGAGAATCTATGCCTTAACTTAATGTAGAGCAAATCGACTTTTAATATAAAGTTGTGCAAAGTCAGAGAGGCAGCATATACTTATAAAACAGTCGATAAAAAAATGAGTTCGAAAAACAGCAAAAGAAACGCAATTTAGATAATCTCAAGATTATGCTGCCTGAGATCTTGGTTTTCAATCTAAAATGATAGATGATTCAGGCCCAAAGTAGCCAAAAGAGAAGTTCTATAAAACCTCAAGAAAAAACACAAGAAATAATCAAAATCACAAAGATGGAACCACATAATAATAAATAGGTAACTGCACCATGAAACAGTAAACTGCTTCTGATAGGGATTGTGTGTGATAATTGATAGAGCAGTACAAAACAATAATATTATGGCTATATTAACTTAAGCAGTGCTAGTGACACACAATACAAAAGAGCTGCTGTTTTCCCCCATTGCAAAACAGTCTCTTAGTGACTTCCTGAATAAAATCCTACAGTTTCATTTTACCTCATATCGAGCAGAAAAGAAAAATGAGGACCAAACACTTCTATATCTGTCTCTCCCAAATTCAATTACAGATAGATGTGAGGAATGCTGACCATAACAACAAGGCACCTAAAACTGCAGCTTGTCAGACATCTCCACAGAATGAAAACAAATTTTACCATGACAGCTATTCACAACCACAACAAACCCTTGGACTTTGGCTGAACAGCAATGAAAAGGAAGAGTAAGGAGTTGAAATTACCTTTCCATGTAAAGCAGCTGTTTACAGAAGCATGACTTTAAACTGGTGATGCTTATAGTTTCAAAATCACAATCTTGGCCTTCTTCTATTATGTTACAAAACTGCAACAATCTCATTGAACAGTTGGACTCAAACACTAGTCTATACAAATATTCAAGTGATGGAGTTAAGACAATAAAAGACCGGAATTACTTGTTTTCATATCCAGACAAAAAAGAGACTTTACTTAAAGGACAACATGAGTGAATAGTTATAGTAATTTTTGATTTCTGTAAAATATAATAAAACACAAACCAACTCACACTTACCAGGTTTCTTCTCACTTATAAGCTTCATGGTGAGGCAAATACAAGCTGCTTACAGGTGCATGCAACTAAATATATAGATAGATGGATATAAAAATATTAAACAACGATCTTTAAAGGCTCAAGTCAGTCTTTTATATTTAAATAAAATACTTCACACAAAGAAGAAAACGCCACTTTTCATTATTCTGCGCAAAAACTGCAAAGTTTTCAGGATGATCTTGGCTCACATCAGCCGAAATACTCAGTAAATAAGGGGGCGGGGACTCGGTCCATTCTCCCTGCCTCCTAGAGACAAGAGTCGGGTGCTGATTGGCTGAGGCAAGCCAGGCCCACTTATCAGGAGCTTTTTCACCAATGGGTGCCGACCAATCACAAAGCACCAAATGTATCCGAGGGTCCATAAAAACAAAAAGGGGTTTCCCTGACGACAATCGGCTTGTAGAGAGCGCAGAATGATAGAGCTGCAATCGTTAGCATGGAGAAATGACATACAAACTTAATTAACCATTAAACTAGCATGACCGATCATTAAAAAAGTCCTAAAACACGATCTGGTCATTGCAGCTCTGTCATTGCAACGCAAGTCCCGGTGGACCGTTATTGTGGACACACAGTTTACTGTAAAATAATAAAGATAAAAAACTAGTAATGTGGTGACAACCTATCTCCAAACATGTTGACACTTACGAGGTCTGTTCCGCCTCACCGACTCCGTCCTTCTCCGTAGCCGGCACCGCTTGGCCGGGGAGCCGTTGCACTCCGCGTCGTCCCCGCGGTGCAGGTGATGCAGGTTCTCTAACGTGCCGCTGCTGGGTCCGGTACTGCTCGGGCCGAACGAATTACCGCTGCCGCTGCAGCAGCCGCCGTTAGCCGCCACGACGACGTGGCCGTGAAAGCCCCTCTGACTCTGCCCGTTGTTGACGTGAAAAGGTCCCGACGCTCCCTTCTTGTCCATCATTGACTTGGCTTTATCCATAATAGCAGCTAGCCTAGCCTAGCCTAGCTTAGCATCTGCAGGGTGGGGGGGAATAAAAGCCTAGCAATGAGAAACCGGTGTTAGCTTAGCAGGCTACTGGGACAATCGCTCGTCGCTAACGTCACTCCGTTCCTTTTCCGCAACCGTTACGTATTTTTTTACGCTAAAATGTCAGGCTAAAATTTGACATACATTGGAGTGTGATGTAGTGCAAAATAGAAAATGCGAACAGACGCTAAAATACAGTGTTTCCTTTAAGGTCACTCGCGGTCATTTCCCCCCACATTCAGATCCTGGCAGGCGCAGCGGCGGCCGGTGTGTGAGTCTATGTGTCCGTCAGTCCGTCTGTTAGAGTGTGTCTGTGTGTGTGTGTATCGGTGGGCTATTACGTCAGACCAGCTCCTCCAACCGAAGCACAAACCCGTTCACCTCCTCCGACCGGTTCTTTCTTTCTTCTTTGCAGCAGAATTAAATCTCATAATTGCAGACTTGAACAGAAAGGTGTGCATGAAGGGACTCGGCCTGTGTCTCTGTTAGCACTGAATGAACCGCGGCAGCTTCCCGCTGGAATAATAACAACACACACACATACAGTGTGTGCAGCTGCGGTGGGCGCTTTAATTTATAAGCGTCGCTGTTTGCTGTCATCCTTATACCCCAAAGCCCCCTTCACGCGTAATGTGCGCACAAAGCTGCCAGTCAACAGAACACCAATCACGATCATGAACTGCAGTAACCCTGGAGGCTTCTTGCATGCAAAGGCAGAGAGAGTCAATATCTGTCTGTCAGGACAACCTCTGATAGATAACAAGTCTTTTTGTTATGCCGCATACCATTCTGTCTATCTGATTGGCATTGGTTTGTAAAGTACTCTTTAACCTTCTTTGCTTATCTCATATTCTATATCCATTTTAGCTTAATATAATTAATTAATTATTAATATATTATGAGTTACTGTCCAGGCAGGGTATGACTAGGAACACACCCACCTGTAAGATATAGACTATTAATAGTCTATAGCTTATAGGCTATAGACTATTATTGTTTCATAATGTCGTCCTTCAGATTGAACTACTTACCAATTGCAAATTAATCAAATTTGTATCTATTCTACATGTAAATCTTTAGCATTTTTAACATGTGAGTGGACAAATGTACTTCAGGCAAGGGTCTGTTTATGATTAATGGAACAATGAGAAATAGTTTCAATGACTTCAGTTCTATAACAATAACAGCAAGAAAAGTTTCCCAGTCGTAAAGAAAAAAACACAAAAAAGAAGTCTTTGCAATTGCTGTTCAATTCCTTATATCACTTACACCTTTGTTCTTATGAAAATGTTGGGCAGTGCAGTGTGGTCGCTGCATGTGCCATGTAAATATTTACACTCTATTTGTGGCATGCTAAGCTTGTTTTTGCATCGCGTGGTACACCGCAGTCAGCCCTGAGGTCACCCTAAGGACATTTTCAGTTCAAAGCTGACCTCTCCTATCAGGTCTGAATGACATCCAGAATTCCCATTTTTTGACTCAAAGGTCATAACCCCAACTGGGTTCTTCCCCAACATTGGATTTTTCTATCTCTTCTGGATTGAATTTGGTGTCATCCTCAACTCAAGAGACTTCCTCCTCTAGGGCCTCTTCGCTGTCAGATGTAATGTCTTTTTTCCTCATCAGTGTCATGGAATAGGATGTTATCCAGAGCCTCTCATACAGTACATACATACAGTAACATCTCGCCATTGTGCAGACACAGAATTAGTATAGTATGTTCCTGTAGGGGTTGCCATAGAAGCCAAATAGGGGCATGAGGTGTGTGTGCGCGTGTGTGTGCTCATGTGCATGCTGTGCAGGTGTCCTATACTTACACAACAAATGTCCTACATTCCAATTTCACTTCAGTAAAAATACAAAAGTATTAGCATCAGTGGATATATAAAGTGTCAAAAATTAAAAGTATTCATTATTCAAAATGGCTTGTTTCAGAGGCATATTGAAGAGTCATTATTTATGTAGTATTGTGTTCATTACTTCAAAGTTGAAGCTTGTAATGTTTTAGCTCCTTTGAATCATTTAATATACTTGTCACATTTTGCAGCAGATGTGAAGCCAAGTGCAGATATGCATGTACACAGCATATAGGGAAGAGGATTTAATAATCAAAAATAGGTTAGTAAGAAAGAAAAAAAAGACTGGACTTAGGACACACAAAGAAACTAAAACAAACAAAGATGTCACTGACAACAGACAGGCATGGAACAAGATACCTGACAATCAAATAAGTAAAGCGGTACTAGAAACACAACGAGCAACTACTCCAAAATGAAACAGGAATAAGACACAGAAGGAAAAGAAAAACAACCAAAACACAGATCACAACAAAAGTAACCAATAATGCTGTCAAATAATGCAATGGAGTAATTCATTTATTAACATAAATAAATTAAGGTATAATTAAATGTAAGTATTTTAAGCAACATGTATAGCCACATTGAGATACAGTTTTCTTAAGAGTGAACTAAGACATCAACGTATAAATAAAACCTGATAGCGAACCGATCATTGGATAGCAAACACAGGTTAGTCAAGATACAAAGTTCAAGCAGGAACAGTTACTTCTTGATAAAAGAATGTAAACACTGGAACATTTACATTCATTTTATTTTTTCATTTGTTTGATCTTCAGTTATCTAAAGCTGTACATGTACATATATATTTAAGCTAAGTATGCATTAGCTGTGTATGGATACATTTAGAAGTCTACAGAAATTCTTTTTTTTTACTTTTTTGCACCATAAAGTTATAATTATAAAAATATTTAATTAACCTGGTAGCCTAGACTTGTTAATTGGGCCAGTGTTTGTTTAGGTTTTGAAGGAAAAACAGGCTTAACAGGATTAAGACCAAGTCATTGGTCTGGTAGCCTAGTCTGCCTTCCAGAACTTCTCCCTTTTTCACTAAGCAACACCTGTACATGCAGAAACATACTAAAATGCAGACTGAGCAGAACATGCTGAATTTGAAAGCAACTGCTTACAAGAAAATAATAGGTTAAACTGACCTATGAAACTGACCTTTTTGCTCAAACCCTGCAGTATCGTACATGGAGAAATGCCAAGCTTCTTCCTGAGAGTAGTCACAGAGGATGGTATTGAACAGACTAAGTTGTGACAAGCTTAAGAAATAAATGTTGCTCATATACCATGTAATATATTTACTATTATGAACTTTTAGTGAAAGCACACTGTGATTACTTTACATTGTGAAATATATACATTATACATATACATATATGTATATATACATATACATACATACATACATTATGATATCAACGGACATTGAAAATTAACAACTTCAAAGTTAGTATATTACATTATTATTATTCTCCAAGTGAGCACTCATCAAAAAACATTAGACTATTTTTGTAGCTCCAATTTAAATTTGAAGGCACTTTACCAACAATGTCAGAAGCACTTTTGCTAGTCATGAGGTAGAGGTAGAAGCTTTTAAAGAAGCCTCCTGTACAGCCTCAGCTTTAATTCTGCTGACTTTTCAGGATAAAATCCATGTTTTATTGTTAGGGTCGGGACAGTGTTCAGAGACTCAACCACAAAAAGTTATAACTCTCTCTGTCCGTGCACTCATTGATTCTGCCAGAGCAGTTCAGTTCCATCCCAGCTGTAGGCCTTACCAGTCTGATTGGTGCCAAACAGCCTTTCCTTTGGTTCCTGTGATACAGCTGAGAGATGTCTGTGTTTACTGTCTCTGGGTGTAAGGAAACACACACCACCTGGGAAAAAAGATCATCAACTCTCAATACAGTCTTACATGCTTGTGCAAGAGCGTCATCAATTAATTTCCAAGAACGTTTTCTAATCTGGTCTGAGACAGAGATGATGCTACCAGCTGTTTTATGTAAATAATGTAAGAAACAGTTGAATCTACCATGGGGTGCTGCAGCGATAATGTATTTAAGAAAATAAAACTTTTCTGTCTGTAGTTTGTTGCATAAGGAAAAAAGACACCTACACTGTATTTTGTGTTTATTTTGTATGAATTAAACATTATTAAAACTTAACCTTGTCTAACTGGTCTACTGACTTTTCCTCTCTTCTGTTGCATTTTTTACCATTTCAGCGCCAGATAATCTAACTTGTTCTATAGATGCATTTTTGGCTCAAAATATATGAATAAGAATTCATATCATTTCTTGGTCCCAGTGTAATATATGTTGTCATGACCCAAGAGAGCACTTTAGTGCACATTTAGACATTTGAAAGGACACTTTATTGCATGGACAACACCGTGGTGCAGTGGGTAGGGCTGTGACTGAGGCCTTGAATGTTGCAATTTCAAGGCCTTGGTCACAGGTTAAAGACCTTGGACCATTTTTGTGAAGAGTTTAATGTTCTCCCCATGTCTACATGGGTTCTTTCTGGGTTTTCCAGCTTCCGCCCACAGTCCAAAGACATTCTGAGGTTGATTAGAGACTCTAAATGTATGTGCCCCATAGAGCTGGTGATCTGTCTGGGGTGTATCCCTTCCTCTTGCCTGTAATGTGCTGGGATTGGCTCCAACAGGAAACTGTAGAACCCTATCGAGGAATAAGCAGGTATAGAAAATGACTGACTGACTTTAATGCACATTTTGACATCTAAAAAGGCACTTTGAGTGTGTGTGTTGTTTTTAACAATTAAGGCATGAAGGGTGTGACGCAGGCAAAGGAGGCGATTGCCCCCACCCCCAAACTGAAAGTTAGTGATTTTCCTACGATAACTACGGTTGACGATAATGCCCGCTTGGCTTTGTCTACAGGCTGCTGGCCAAAACTACCTCCTACCTTTTGTAGAAGGGGAGCTAAATACTTTGCACACTGGTCACATTGGTCATCAAGATAGAAAGGATCCCTTGCAAGAAAAAAATATTCATCAAAATATCAGGTCAGGTGGAGGTCCAGGAGACAGACTTAGTTGTACTTTATTTATCCAGCTGGAGCAAAGTAAAGAAAAAAAAACTTAATATTTGCTTTTTTTGATGGTCAACTTCATTCCTATTCTGAATTTCTTCAAGAATATTGTATATCTGTCACCCCTAAAGATAATTTTTTTAATTTTATTTCATTCCTACTGGTATCATTTCCTTATTTAGAGACCTTAAAGAATATTCTACTCTCACTCTTTTTGAGTGAAACAAACACCTCTGAGTTTTTTCTGAGTTTTATTTAATAATTAAATTATATTAGGTAGCCATGTTTTACATACAAAAATCCAAATCCCATATTGTTAAGCATTACATCTTGTTTTCTGTTCTTCTATAAAAAGGCTTTTATATCATATTCCTTTTTTGTTTTTGATGTCATATCTTATTTGACATTGCATAACTACTTTTGTATACAAGATAGGTGGTGTATACTTTGCGTTTCATACTTAAAAATAAAACAATGCTGTTTTCATATTCTTCCGGAAACGTGAGGATTCTGCTATTTGTCAAACAAAACTGTATAACAACATCTCCTGCAAGTTTTTTTTTCTTGGTCAGCCTATATTAGATTGTAGCAATTTGATATCGGTGAATTTCCAACTCCTTATTGAAATTTATGAAAACAAATGAAGCCCTAAAGAGGAGTGCAGGAATGCAGCGTGTTTCCCAACAGTACAATACGCCCCCTGTAGGTCACTTACACAACTCTGCACAGTTAATTAATAATGAGTTGGAATAAAAGAGTAAACAAATAGTTAGTATCGGGTTAGAGCCTATTCCATTAAAGAAAAGAACATTAACTGATTTGACTAAATTTCAGTGATTTATACATTTATTTTTAATTTATTATTTTAGGTTTTAATATTTCAACAATGTTTATTTTTCTAACGTCTTTTACCCACAAACAAAACATTATTTAATGATTTGATTCAAAAACAATACATTATTTTCTTGTGGGTGAGGATAACGCTGGTTTCTTACTCCAATACAGCAGGTGGTGTTCCACTATAAAAAGGGTTAGGGCGAAAAAGTAGAAGAACCTCGTCGCTTTGACATAGAAATATACACGTAGATGCTGGCCTCTTACGCCGCTGCTGAAACGATGCGCCAGCGCGGTCGCCATCTTGGGCAGGGGTAAGCCGTGTCTGCTTCCCGCATTAGTCAACAGAGGAAGAGCTTAAAATAACAATATCCCATTGTTTATCACCCGATCAAGCCGTTTGGTTGGTTTTAGACTATTTTTGTAGATCCAATTTAAGAACTTAAAAAAAGAATTTAAGATATGACTTTATTGATCCCACAACGCGGAAATTTGCTTGTTACTGCAGCGTACAGAAATAGAAAATGAAATAAAAGCTAAGGAAAAAGAAAGCTATAAAAAATAAAAATACACGTCACTATGTACAAAATTCGTAGAATTTGTTGATCCGCATACACAGTATGCATTATGGACATAGGAATGGAGAAAAAAACTAATAAATAGCAAGAAAAAAAGTATGCAGCAAAGCATATATACATACATACATACACATACACACATATTTACATATTTGCATATATATACGCACATACATACCCATGCACATACACACATGTACACATACATAGCTAATGCATACTTAGCTCATATATATATATATATATATATATATATATATATATATATATATATATATATATATATATATATATAATGGGCGACACGGTGGAGCAGTGGGTAGCACTGTTGCCTCACAGCAAGAAGGTCGCAGGTTCAAGACCGCCTTGGGGCCTGGGTCTGGGACCTTTCTGTGTGGAGTTTGCATGTTCTCCCCGTGTCTGCGTGGGTTTTCACCGGGTACTCCGGCTTCCTCCCACAATACAAAACATGCTCAGGTTAATTGGCAAATCTAAATTGCCCATAGGTGTGAGTGTGTGTGTGAATGGTGTGTGAATGGTGTGTGTGCCCCACGATTGGCTGGCGACCATCTGGGGTGTATCCCTGCCTCTCGCCATAAAATGCGCTGGGATAGGCTCCAGCAGACCCCTGCGACCCTGAAAAGGAATAAGCGGGATAGAAAATGGATGGATATATATATATATATATATATATATATATATATGATGATGAAAGTGAGATGTATTTATATATAAATCAGACATCACCTTACTAATGTCTTACTAAGAAAAACATCTTTTATTTTCTTGTCTTGATATAAGATCGTTACCGTTTAAAAGCTAAAGTAACGTTAGTTCCCATTTATGTTAGCTTAAGGGATAATTTTCAACACGTTCATTACACTAGTATTAGGTGCATCTCATTCTGATCGGATCTGTCCAACCCCTGCCCAAGATGGCGGCCGCGTCGACGCGTCTGACAAGCCTGTACGCAGCGTCTACGTGCTTATGTCTATTGTTGCTTAGCGACCAGTCGAGGGAAGCGTCTAGCTATTAGCATCCAGCTAGGCGAGCTGCTAGCACATTTTGTTGGATTATGCTCCCTAAAACAGCCGACAAATGCCACCAAAAAGAAAAGGAGCTTTGCAGCAAGTCCAGAGAGAAGTGGATGGAATTAAAGGACAGGTTTGTAAGAAGAATTATGTGTTATATGTTAGAATTTGATATTGAAGCCTTATGCTAACATATCTGAAAATGAATCACAACGTTTGTCAACTCGTCGTGGGAAACTTTTCAGCAGAGACACACGAGTGATGTTTTTACTACAGTTCCTCCTTTCCATGTTTTCCAGTGCAAGGGGAAACGTCCAGAATTTTCTTGAAATAACTTTTGTTTGGTGGATAAATGTATGTAGAAAGGAATGTATGTATAATGTATGTGTGGCATGGCAGGCAAAAGCGCATATAAGGTCTATTGTAAAGCTCCTATTCTCCTGCACAAAGCTGTCACACCAACTCCCTAACTTTACTGGGAAATTTCACTCTTAAGCCAGAAATCTTCTGCAGCACTTGCATACACCAAATTAAATTCTACTTGAATTCCTAATAATGTTCTGAATTGATTTTTGAAATTGACTTTGACTTGAATGTTTTTACTAAAGGCTTTGTTCATGATATTCGTAATATTTTATCCCCCAAAACATGGCAACATTTTTTTTTTTCTGACTATTAACTGTATTTTCTGATTTTCTTTTTTTTAAGGTGAATTGCAAAGTCAAGAATCAGAGAAGCATTAAAATGTCATTTTTAATAAAGACTGTCCTTATGACAGTATGATCATTCAGTGTACAGAACATGAATTATGGGGTGTCTATTGATATCACCACTCTTGTATTTACTGTATTCACAGTTGTTTCCTCCCTTTCTTCTAACCCAGGTGGACTCTCTGTTAAAAGAATCACAGAATCAGACTGAATCCACTGAAGAGGCATTTAGGAGGTAAACTACAAGTGTGATGTAGATGCTTCTACTCGCATGTTGCATGTACTGCTCTTAGATGTGATTTGTGTCTAAATGTGTTCAATTCTGAACAGATGTCAAGAATTGCAGATATCAGCAGAGAAGACCCTAAGGACACTGCAAAAAATTACCAAGGTTAGAGTCAATAAATATGTAAATCAAGCTTAAAACAAAATATTTGTAATAAACAGAATTATTCAGTTATACAACAATGCTGTTGCTTAACATTAAGAAGTTTCTTGATATATTTCAACTTTCTATGTACTGAGCCAATGTCTTACTGAGTAATTTATTTCTTAAAATGTTTTTTTAATCATCTTGGGACATTTAATGAATGTTTATTTAAGGCAGCAGAGTTGTTCACTGGCAGGTTCCTTTCTGTTTATTAGCAGGGAACTCCTTGGCCTTTGAATTAATGACTAAATAATACTGTATATTTTTGATAAAATCTATTAAATTCAGAGATTCAATAATACATAACTGTTTAAGCTTTCTTGAGACAAGTTCCAGGGATCATTAAGTCCACCAGGCCTAACATTGTCTTGGAGAATTATAGCAGAATGTTCCATTGATAACATGTCCATAAAGTCATTATGTCAGCCCTCCAAACTGAAACGGTTTGATTTATGTTGTTTCAGTTAAGTTTCCAGTTTTTCTGCTTGCGAAGGCCAGAGTTAGAATAAAACACACAGCTACATATAAGGCATAGATTACCTCCCCTGCCAGCACTTCCAATAATTTGTTGTCTATAATTATGTCAATAGAAAACAAATAATTGATAATAGATTTTATTAGCGTATGAGATAGAAATGTTGAATCTTTTTGCACAAACTGTTTTCAATGTATTGCAAGGGATTATATTTACAGGTCTGATCACTTGCCCACAAATATAATGTACATATCAGGTTTCTGTATTTTCAACAATCTGTGTGAAAAATGTAACAATAGATATATTGTCCTTTCTGGGAAAGACTTTTAGGTTGGCCTATAAAACACATAGAGATAAATCTTTAATATGATCTTCTCAAATATTCTCTTTATGCTATTCCCAAACATTTGTAAATCCAATGAAATAAATTTATGTGCTGGTAAAAATGTGTAGTATTGTTAATTATCAGGTAGCTTTTTATTAGTTTTTTTTATAGCTGATCCAGGGTAGTTTTGCTCTTCCACAGAAAGCCAGAGAATCATTTCTTTATTGCCTTAAATTAGCTGGGGTGAGGTTTAAATCATATGGATGACAGTATAAAAACAACCTTGGTAAAATATCATCATATCATAACAAATTGCTAACGATGGATCAAATCATTTGGATTTTATTTATTTAAAATTCTAAAAGGCTGTTTGATTTCCTTTTAGGCTGATGAGCTGGCTCCAGTGGGAAACTATGATCAAAGAAAACTGCAAGAGGAGAGACGCCTGCAGAACATCTTGGAGAGTTTGAACACACTCTCTCTGGAGCTTTCACCACCAGGACCCAGTACTGCAGCAGGGTTGGCAAACTATGTCTCCTACAATGCCAATAATAATGAGAGGATCATTCTGGATCACTTTGTTACACACATTTCACAATACTTTCTCTTTCCTGAACTACTATACCCCATAGCCTAGGGTTTATTTAATCAAATATGCATGTGTCCCTTGAAAAGGAGGCGATTTCAAATTAAAAGCATCAGTTGAAATGAGTTAGTTCTCACATTCAGAATGTGGACTATGATGCCCAGTGTCAGATTGTAGAAGATCAAGACAAACAAAATTTGTTAAGATGCATTTTCAGGTCATCATGTTTTATTCCACAGTGATACTTTGAAGAAGGATAGTGAGGATAATGATGACAGTGAAGATGATGACGATGAGGAGGACGACGACGATGACGATGATGACAACGACGATGATGATGATCAGAAAGATGAGAAGCAATCTCTGAAACCTCCCTCCCAGTCAGACCCTCGCATCTACACCGTCATCAGTGATTTTAGAGGAGAGCAGGAAGGAGATCTGTCTGTCCAGGTAAAGATTTTCCTGTCAGAGATGGAGATAAAGCACAAATACAGACAGGCCTTAGCAATATGCTAAGATCTATCTATCTATAAAGCAAGGAGCTTTTTTTCAGTCTGTCCCTCTCTTATCTCTCTAAATATTTGATGGATCAACCTCAACTTTCAGTTATAATATGCACATTGCATAATGGGGGGTATTCATTTATATGACATTTTTTGGATGGGTGTACAAAATATCTCTGCATCTATGCCACAAAATATATTTAAAAAGAAAAGGTAAAAATCCATAAACTTGCATATCACTACCCTGCAGCAGCTAATTTTCACTGTATAATATACATAGAGAGAGATGTATAATTTCACTATTTACTACACATACTGCGGTTAGCAAAACAGTGTGTGGAACATAAAAAAAGTGACTTACATCCAATCATCTAATCTATTTACTTTTCTATGGGAATACAAACTTTTTACAGGCACTGCACTAATTGATGTTAAAGTGAGTTGCCAGTGTATACCTGAATATTGATGTCTGATAAGTTTTTAAACAGAAAAACAGGGAAATAAACTGGGGAAAAAGTATGTTGACATTATTTAAAGTACAATTCTTACAAGCCAGTGTGGCTATGAACCTACAGACATAATTTTATTCTTTGGCAACATTGCAACTCCAACTAAAACAAAACAAAACAAAACGAATAACTGTGTATTTAACCAATTATAATGTTTATGTAAGCAACAAAAACTAATTAATAATCCAAATTAACACTGTTACAGCTTTAGAGTTTTACCTGCATTTCAAAAATGGATTTTTATTACATCTACTTGTAACAGTGTAACACTTGAAACAGAAGAGGGCGCTTTTAGACTCCAAATCATGATTTCATAGTCTTGACAAGCTTGAAAACTACAAGATTCTGTTATTTTAATCAGAGGGAGTTTTTAATAAATGTATGAATAATATGGAGTTAAAGAGTTTTTTGTTTCCCTCTTGTTTCAGAGAGGGGGTGTTTTAAGGATTATCAGGAAGACTGCAGATGGATGGTGGCTGGTTCAGGACATTAAAGGCAACAGAGGAGTGGTTCCAAAAACCTACCTGAAGGTACCATCCTTAGGAACAAAAGAAATTTCACTTAAACTACAATTAAATATGGTGTCAATTGATAAAACTGGCTATAAAAAGATTATTTAATATTGATTATTGATAACTGCCCTGTTTCAAATTGATTTAAGTTTTTGAAATCTGTTCATTTAGTGTTCACTTTTTAAACTTGTTTGTGCAAATCTTGGTCTTGCATTATGGACATAGGAATGGAGAAAAAAACTAAATTGGCAAGAACATGTGTTGGGGCCATCTGTAACACATGCACAAAGAATTATAAATATTGTACTGTGTTTATGTATATGTATTATGTTATGTAATGAAATAAACTGCACATAGATTTGTAAGTAGGGGAAAATAAAACATTAAACATCCCCTAAATGTTCTAGAGAGTGAGATTTTAATTTCTTTTGGACCTTTTTGGTCTAGGTGGTCTATAAATACTGTCCCATGTTTCAAATCGCTCAATCCTCAGAGAAATACACAAAACCTGAATTCAGAAACTGGGCCTTTAAACAAGCTGTCAGCACTTGATCTGTTCTTTATAGAGCTGCAGCGGGAATCTTGAGGGGGAGCTATAAAACTAACTATATAGAACTCTATTGAGAAGATTTTTGGTTTCTAACCTGTTAACCACCGAGGTTGCCCAACTGGGGGGACCCTGAGACTCACGGCAGCAAAAGTCATCCAACATTGCCCTAATTTTATATATTTTTTTTATAAATATATATGTCATTTTTACACAAAACTGTTTCAAACACTGAGCCTTTTAATTATCAAATATCAAAATCTGAATAGCCTAAGAAAGTCAAACCACTGTCCACATTTTCACTGCTACCTCTCTGATACTTCATGTAGGACAAACAAACATCTCAATGAAAGCTAAGACCCTGGCAATAATTAGTAATATTGTTTGTTTACAACAAATCTCAACCTAAATCTGACTTCACTTACCTAAAACCTAAAAACTTCAAAAAGAAGCTAGAGCTCAAGAGGCTACAGCCACAAATACATCTTGTTCAAATAAATCTCAGGAATAAAACTGTGTATAAAACTGTGTTAGTCACTGTAGTGCGTCATACTGGTGAAACCTGCTCAAAAAATGTTTGTTTTAGATTGGTTCTGGTCTTGAAGATGAAGATGATGAGGAGAATGAGGAGTCAGAGGATGATGAAGAAGATGATGAACTGACTGAGCAAGAGAAACCAAGGTTTTATGGTCTTTTTTAATATAAATGGGAGTTTACTGGTGTTGAGTTCACCCATCTATTATTTTGAAATTCTTGGATCCTTAGATTTGAGTGTTTGCTCAGAAGGACCTTTTCATGTAATATTTTGGATTTTTTACTAAACTTAAAAACATTTTATTGTGATTTTTCTGGCAGATATTTCAATTTCAATTCCATTCACAATTTCCTTTCAAATCAAGTTTTAGTGCACAACATTTACAACCATCACAGCAACTTGCATTATACAATTTAAACACTAAATGCCATAACTCTAATGCAAGAATGAAAATGTAGTCCTAATCATCAACAAGAAACTTGCTATACATAGGTTAGATCTAGTGCTTGAGCAACAGTAGTTATTACAACTGAAGAACTAAAACAGCCATATGTACGTTAACTTAAAGTAGAGAAAAAATGATTTTATTAATTAAAGCAATGTAAGGTCAATGAGGCAGCATCCACATGTAAAAAGTTGAAGAAAACAAAACCAGGATTGGGAAAATTTCTTTGAAGAT
Organism: Eupleurogrammus muticus; assembly: GCA_036785175.1. Lineage (NCBI taxonomy): Eukaryota > Metazoa > Chordata > Actinopteri > Scombriformes > Trichiuridae > Eupleurogrammus > Eupleurogrammus muticus. The sequence continues at coordinate 15,350,738 of JAYKQN010000019.1, forward strand.
CTCAATATCATGTTGCCTGAAAGGGCATTTAAAGAAATAGATACTAATCGATAGATTGTTCAGGTCTAGTGGCACATGAGTTGAAATGACTTTTAGTTTTCCACTAATAATGTTTATAACTTTGTGTTGCTGTTCTTCGTTCTTTGACAGCGTTGACTCACATTCCAGCTGGTCAACTGTCCGGAAGGCTCTGACCGAGGTAAAACCCTAAAAACTCTACTGCACATCCTCAATCAATAATTGTGAGGTGTATTATACAATATATTCATGTCTTTCACTGCGTGTGTGTGTGCATCAGATTGATGCAACAGATGTGCTCTCTGCCATGGGGGCTATCCCTTCAGGATTCAGATCTTCGACTCTCAATAAGCTGCTAGTGGAGGAAGGTCATTACACATACACACACACACACACACACACACACACACACACACACACACACACACACACTTATATACCCCATTCAATAAATGACTGTAACGAACTTTTCTCTTTTAGCTGAACACCATTACTCAAACCTGTATCCTGTTTTCTGTATATTATGTGATATTTCTATTATTTGTTTTAACTTTACACAGTGTTTTACTTTTACTGATATTACACTCAGAAAGTATTGTAAGATTTAAAAAGCAAAGCATTGACCTTTATTGTCTTTTTCTAGGTGCAACATACAGAGGAAGTCATTATATTCAGCCGGAGCTCAGCCAATCACAGCTTTCCTTCAGTGACCTGTTCTTAGACCCAGACACTGGCAGGGTAAGACTTTCCCTGTCTGCATGTGGTGTTTTTAGAATTCTCACACTGCAAGAAAAGCATGTTTTGGCAAAATAATTATTTAGTCTGTTCTCCTCATCTCTCCTGTCATGTAGGTTCGTCCTCGGCACGTCAGGACTTGTGTTTGTTTCACTCTGTGGAGCTGCAGGATGATTCCTACTCCTGGAGTTGGTGTTCAGGTTCTTAGCAGACACATCCGCATCTGTGCCTTTGATGGAACTCAGGTGGGGTATTTTTGTTGTCTGTACAGCTTTCGGTCACTCTGTGACATTATAAAATTGAGATTTTTTCTAAATGAGCTGCTCTTGTGTTCCAGGTGTTGAGTAACATCCACACAGTAAGGGCAACTTACAACTCTAAGAGCCCTAAGACCTGGAGCTTCTCTCCAAGGGTATGAGAAGACCCTGGTTGTTGAACACAAAAACTCTTTTTTTTTCTTGAGTTGAAACACAACAATTTCTCTGTAATAGTTACCTTAAATTCTCAACACAAAACCATTCTGAGGGGAACCTGGGTCCCTGTGTTTGTTGCAGGTGACAGGTATCCTGCCCACCCTCCTAGATGGAGACTGTTTCCTACGTTGTAACTCCGCCTCTCCTGACCTCGGCATCCTCTTTGAACTGGGAATCACCTTTATACGAAATGTAAGGATAAACACAGAAACAATCATACACACATATACACAATTCTGATGAGAGTTGTCCATGCAAAATTGGTGACAAACAATGAACAGGAAAAGAAAAATCACTGTTGTGTGTGTGGTTGTATGTTTTTTAGTCTACAGGTGAGAGAGGAGACCTAAGCTGTGGCTGGGCTTTTCTTAAATTGATTGATGACACTGGAAATCCTCTCCCCAACAGGTACTACACACCTAAGCAGATATGTATATGAATATTCTATTCCAACCATAATTTTTTCCAGCCTTCCAGTCTGTTCTTATTAGGGCCCAAGCAGCAGCTGTGAAGCAATCAGTGAGGGCTCTATTATAATGTTCAGGATTAATATTATTTTTCCACCTGTTGGCCTGCCATTTTGGGGCTCTTTACATACTCCAAAACTCTTTGGCGTATTTTTTAGGTTTTGAATATGGGCGTGGCAAAATGGCTCTATAGAACCCCCTGGAAATTTTCAAACCCCACCATGTACTTTCACATAGAAGAATGAAATTTCCTACATCAGATTTAGATGGACATAAAATTCTCCTAACATGGTAAAATCTCAACAGGAATTCAGCCATCTTGAATTGAAGTTTCGGAATAAATGTGACTTTGGCGATTTCACACCTCACATCTCCTAGGGGATTGATTGCAGCACTTAAAATTTAGGAAAATGAAAAAGGAAGTTAAGTTTTCTTCAACAAAACAACATTCAAACTGGCTGAAATGGATTATGTCAGTCCTGCCCTGAAAATAAAAGAGTCCCACCTGCTGGCAACAGGAAACAACAGTCATCACACTTTGAGGGCCACATTGAGGGCCTAGGACAAAACCACTTCAAATTGTGTCTGTGCCATGTCAAGTCCTTTGTAATGAAAAGTATTGAGAATAGTGAGAATTCAGTGAAGGGCGCGGCCATGGCCATCAAACAGGAAGTTGTTAACTTAATCTTAATAACTTAATCATACTCCCTGAACACAATTGCATGATCGTAATGTCATATTGCCTATACAGTGATCCCTCGCCACTTCGCGGTTCACTTATCGCGGATTCGCTATTTCGCGGATTTTCATAATGCATTTTTTTTTTTTTTGGTGCATTGTGTTCTGCATTCTGATTCGCTAAAAACTCACTTTCGCTTCTTGTATCAAAACATGCTACGAATTGTGCTATCATTTTGTCGTCTCGTTTGCAAAAAAGAAGAAAAGAGCGACAACAGCTGCCTATCACTATGTTCTTCTCCCGAACAAACACACCTGCACCGCGGGCTTCAGAAGAAGAGAACACTGCAGAGCGCAGTCAGGATGCAGCGGCCCAGTCTGAAGAGCAGTGAAACGGCCTACACGCGAGTCACTGTATTTGTATACATGTAATAGTTGCTAATTGTAAAAAAAAATAAAGTTTTCTATTTCGCGGATTTCACTTATCGCGGGTCATTTTCGGAACGTAACCCCCGCGATAAACGAGGGATTACTGTACTGGCAAAACAGTCAAGTAGCCACCACTCTATTCCTGGAAAAAAAAATGGATAGCTATAAAAAATGAAACCTGTTGTGTGAGCAATGTTTATGAAATAAGGAACATTTCTTTTCAAATCTGGTCTAATATGATCTATGTGTAGGACCTATGAACTTCCAGTGAATGGTGGCACGCCATATGAGAAGGACGTAGCGGTGGAGGCTTCTGTCACGAGAGAATGTAAGAGCACACAGCTGAGACCTGTACTCACTGCCAACGCTAGTAGAGTCTTAACTTTAATTTGTAGAAAGGTTCAAAACAGGAAAAAGAGGAATTTAATATCTTAAGTGCCTTAAATAAGTTTTTTCTTAGTTTTGATGATATGAGGTGCTGAATCTCCTCTCCTCTCAGCTCCAGTTGGTGTCTTCCAGCAGATGCTTCACGCCCGGCGGCAGGCCAAACTCATTGTGAAGATGAAGTCAGCCAACAGTCGGATCAGAACTCAGCTCAGGTATGAGGATTGGTGAGATTTACATGATGTGCTTCTCTGTCAATAAAGCATTACCAGATTTATTTTGGACACATCTGTGTGTTGCTGATATGTGTGTTTGTGTGTTTTATTTTTCCTCTTTCAGTAGCCTTCCTGACACACTGCTACACTGTCTGAGCTGTATCCACCTGCTGGCTCTACACAGACAGCTGCTCGCTGATGTACTGCTAATGGACAGGCCTACAATGCAGAACGCAGGTAACACACTTCAATGCATCTTATCCAAATTTCAGATTTCTTACAGTTCATAGAATGAATGTCTCTCTCTTTCTCTCTCTGTTTCTCTTATATTAAGATCTTATCTGCAGTCCTGTGCTTTCTACCTTCCCTATTCTGTTGGACCAACCAGACCTGCTGGATGCTGTCAGGGTCAGTAGGGAGTTGTCCTTTACAAAAAAAGTTACAAAAAGAGGATTTAGAGTCAATTAAGTAAATCCATCCATCCATCCATCCATCCATTGTCTATCCCGCTTATTCCCTTTCGGGGTCGCAGGGGTCTGCTGGAGCCTATCCCAGCGCGTTAAGGCGAGAGGCAGGGATACACCCCAGATGGTCGCCAGCCAATCGTGGGGCACACACACCATTCACACACCATTCACTCTCACACTCACACCTATGGGCAATTTAGAGTTTACCAATTAACCTGAGCATGTTTTTTGTATTGTGGGAGGAAACCGGAGTACCCGGTGAAAACCCACGCAGACACGGGGAGAACATGCAAACTCCACACAGAAAGGCCCCAGACCCAGGCCCAAGGCGGTCTTGAACCTGCGACCTTCTTGCTGTGAGGCAACAGTGCTACCCACCGCACCACCGTGTCGCCCATTCAATTAAGTAAATAATAAAATTAAATAATAATAATAATATAACGCCACAGGATCCCTCCCAAAGGTGTCACTGTTAATTAGGAATTTCTGAAAGTTATACATAGTCCCCTTTAAAGTGTATTTTTTTCCAGACTGCCTGGCTGGATGCTGAGACCAACCTAAGCAGAGCACAGAAGGTCAGACTGTGTGCATGTGTCTGACATGTATGTGTATGTCCCAGCCTAAACCTGTATGATTCTGTTGTAAGTATGAGTAACTTTGTGGCTTTCTGTGAAATGTCTGTGTCTCTGTTTGCAGAGAGACTTGTCCTATCTGAAACAGGAGTTTGTGAAAGTCTACATGTCATCAGTCTATTTCCTCCTCCACTCGCCCTTGCTGCCACGTCATCGCTGGGCCGACCCACACTCAGAAGAACAACGTGCCAGAGTCATCTACGCCTACCTGGACACTCTTAAACACTCCCAGCACACCACAGCCCAATCAGGAGACCCAAAGGTCTTTATTGACCTCACACATCAGCACCTGGCATTTGATGTCACTGAGTTGACCTTTGACCTCCTTTGTGTGGCACGGTGAAACTAAATTAATCCCTCAGAGGGATGAGAAAATGTAATTGTAGTTGATTATATATTAATATATCATCCCAATTTGATCTAAAAACTACTTAAACTGAGCTCAAAAGATATTAAAATTACTGATAAATAGCAAAACCTTAAATTTGCCATGTATACACATTTAAACATTTTTAAAATTTGTCAAATATAATCTGGTGGTATTTTATATTTTCTTTATCATTGTCAATAAATAAATATCATGAAAAGATCAAAATAAAAAAATGTCTATTTCTCAAAACTAAGTCTCAAGCCTTTTGATCCCATCTGACAAAAAACATTTTAAAAAGGTGCAATCATTAAAGATTTTAGCAACAGTATCTATGTTAATAGGAAATGATTGAACATGAGTAAGCCTCCTTGTTGTAGTTCTAAGGCAGACCTGACACACATTGCATACACAGGCAATTCTTGCACAGTATAGGTGATAAGAAAAATATTTAATGGTATTAGTAACAGGTAACAGTTACTAAAATAAAGAATATTACTGCCTGTACTCTGCACTGTGACAGGAAATTAAGCGGATTTACTGTAATTTTGAGAGCTGGTAGCACAACGCTAGCATGTCCAAAATGTACAGTGAAATACCAAATAATTCATATTTGGTATTTATTGCCAATTTGTGTCCTATTTTGTAATAAATATTCTGTCAAAATCACTTTGTGATATGTTACAGACTTTTTTTTTTGCCTGTAATCATGATGGAGCATAACTGAGCTGCTCCCTTCCACTCTACCCCTTAGCTCAACATCAGTCATGTGGTGTGTGTGTGTGTGTGTGTATGTGTGTGTGTGTGTGTATGTGTGTGTGTGTGTGTGTGCGCGGTGTAGAGTTACAAGGTACTGGAGGAGTGTTCATGGTTAATAATTAGACTGTTGTTGTCTTTTTATATCCTGGTATAAAACAGCAGGAGAAGTGAGAGTTGGGCTCAGTTGGTGCAGACTGGTTTAAATTCTCTAAAGTCAAATGGATGATCAGGACATTTATTTGCAATGATACAACAGTTCAACACATGACAGTTCAACTCTGACATTTATTGTAATTAGTTAGCTTTACATTCATATCAATTAGAATCGCACAGACAAACATTTATTGGAAGGAATGCAGTTTAAGTCAAGTCGAGTCAATTCTATTTGTATAGGCAAAAATCCCAAATCACAGAATGTGTACAGTTTATACAAAAGCAACACAACATCCTCTGTCCTTGGACCCTCACATCCTACAAGAAAAAACTCTTCTAGGTTTGTCGTATCCTTTTCCAAAAAACAGGTTTTATTTATTCCTTGCATGAAATGTACCAGACATTTTTCCTCTAACATTTACACTACAACCATTAGCAGCATCAAATCCCTTCAGCTGTCAACATTACAAGCTGAAGCTAACACATTAAACATGCAATTTAAATATAGTTCAAGCGACTTTATTAAAATGTCTTTGCCCCTAAAAGCTCCTCCATATCACACACACACACACACACACACACACACACACACACGTTTGAGTCTTTCTTTGGCCTATTGTTTGTTGGTGTTGGTAATATGACACAACCTGTATTTCCACATTCCAGCTGACGTTGCCAATAGTGACCGAGAGTGTTTAATGTTGGACTGAAAAAAAAATGGGTTCATAGTAAAAGAATATCTCAAAGCAGACAAAGGAAAAGAAAAAAAATGGAGCATCTCAGAAGTTGCTTGTAGAGTTTACTCCACTGCTGTTGCTGTAATCACATAGAAACATGATGTTGACATAGAGTTGTGACAGGTTTTCTCTGTTTGGATTTAATTTACATAGCGCTACATCACATGTGTCAAACTCAGGTCCTGGAGGGCCGAGTAGGTGCAGGTTTTTTTTCCAACCAGGCAGTAACACACCTGATTCTACTAATGAAGGTCCTCAGCAAGAGCTGTATCGGTTGATTAGTAGAATCAGGTGTGTTACTGCCTGGTTGAAACAAAAACCTGGACCCACTCGGCCCTCCAGGACCTGGGTTTGACATCCCTGCGCTACATGAATATCTTGTAAAAGTGCAGATATCATTGCTCTAATTGTTTAAGTAATGTAGGGGGAAGACAACCACCACATAAAGAAATGCATTGTTGGATGATAAAAAATGGTACCTATTTAGATAAACCTTTAAAGGTTTCTTGATCAGTTGTCTTGATTTTAAAATGTTGATAATTATGTAAATTTAATATTCTGTTTAATGTAAAATAAATTTCTGTGTTAATTGTTTAAAATTAAATTCAAATTATTGTAATTTAAAAAATATTAATTTAAATACTATGGAAAATTGGTTGGAACAACTTAAATAATTGAATAATCAACTTAAAAAATGTTTATTGATTAAAAATTAAAAGTAAGTAGAAATTAAAACACATTTTACTATAGAAGAAAATTCCCTCCTACTCAGTGTAGTTTATTGGTGGAACATGATTTTGTTAGAAGTTGTCATAGCCACCAGACGTTGAACCAACTATTTGTTTTTGGAGTGTGAACAATGAAAGACGTGCCCTGGCTTCTCTCCAGTCAACAGTATACACAATTTAGATTGTACACACATGAAGTTACATAAAGGAAACTGGCAACTAATAGAAATGGATTTATGTTGTAATTTTGTGATAACTGTCCATTTTGTGATAACTGTCCAAACATTACTAAGTTAATGTTTGCATTATTTGATTAGAAGACATTCGTATTGCAATTCCTGCAATTGTTGCAAGATGAATGAAAATCTTAGATCACATACTGTCACTTTAAGACCAAAAGAATGTAGGGGAAACTTGATATTTGCAGCCAGAACTAAAAACAATTCACCTGTAGTAACCAGCTGAATTATGCATGTGAGGAGAGTGTAGTGAATTGAAGGAAAAATTGGAGTGGCAACTCCTTTGCAAATCTTTGAATATGGCCCATTATTATGTGTAAAGGAATGATATGTAGGCTCTGACTCAAACACATGCACAAAGACACAAAACCTCATTGTAGATATGACTAATATTATCTTATGGGAATGTTGAGCCAATCTCACCCAGCTCTCTTTGTGTCTGAGGAGGAGGAGGAGGAGGAGGAAGAAGGGGGAAATGAGAGTAATTCAAGGACCAGTTGAGCAAGAAAGTGTTTTTTCCAAACAGTAGACTGGAGCAGAAAAGATGATCAAGGAAGCTCAGAGTTGTTTTTTTCTTATTGTATAAATAAGTAAATGTACATCTATCACCAGATGCAAATAACAACAGTGTGACTGAACTTTCAAACCCTAATGGACAGATATATTCACCAAAAAGACACTTGGCTTTCATATAATAATATAAAAGAAAAAACTTTGTCATGCATTGTACAACATGTTATGTTTTATGTTTTGTGTCTGTGCTTTAGTGTACTTTGGTTATATAAAGTCTTAAAGCAAACATTCTGAATGTGGGCTGTGGGAATTTCTCTGTGGATTAAATGGTTTTAAACAGGATTATACCTTGCAAAAAAAAACAATTGGGTCAACTCAGATTTTTATGGCAATGAACTGAAAAAAAAGCTGGGCAAGTAAATATTTAAAATTTTGCTTTAGAGTTTGCTTATCTCAGGGTTATTCTCTGGGCAATGCTGATTTTTGATACTTCAACAGTAAGTTCCACCAACTTATAATTTAAACACATCACAGTAACATACTAACTTTTAATCCTTACTTCTGCTAACTTTCCCCTACATTGGTCTAAATTATAGTTTTACATTGTAAACATTCTTCTTCTTTTATTTGTGCTAACTCATGAAAATTGCTATGAGTATGGGAATCATAACGATGGGCGATTTTCAAAATGTTGATCTATCCCTTTAAACCAATAGCAACCAATCAGAAGATCATATGGACATGGGATATCCCAGGCTAATGATAGCAGCTAACTGCTTCATCCCTGCTACCATCAGTTAGCCGCTAACAGCTAAGGGCTGAAAAGGTTGGCGCTTATATGTTGAAAATGTGTAGGTCGTAAATTTCCTAGATCATTTAACATTAAAATAAATCAAATGAAACTTACCTGGCAGGATCACAGCTACAACCGGATTTAGTGATAAACGGCAACTCAGAAAGTTTGCTTTCCCGCATTTCACACCAAAGAAAAAATATAAAGTTAGCAGAACTGTCCCTTGTATTGAACCCCAACTTAAAGATCTAAGTTTTAATACCTCAAAAAAGTTATTTGGGAGCATACAACTGTCCTGCTTTCTTGTGCTAACTTACATTATCTACTTAAATTTCAATACTTAATATTTATACTGCAATGTATCTATAGAACACCTCCACTTTCCTTTTAATAAAATGACCTTTAATGTTTTCATTTTCATTGCTGATAAAAAATAATGTGCTTATTGTCATATGGGATATAAACACAATGCATTCTTTATCACTGTGTGTGTTACAGTGTGTAACTACAGCTGCATAAGGACAAACAGCCATTGTGTTGGGACTGAGCGGGGAAGGGTTCCCATGGAAGTGGTTGTGTGTCCTGCTTATAGCTGTAACTAGACCCATACCAGAGCAGCTAGACCAAGGCGTGTCCTGTTAACACTGGCCAAACACGACTTGTTGGTTCTTTGGAGCGTGACCTTGCGTATAGTGGTGAAGAAAATCTCCAAATGGTTTGACAGGTCACCCCTTGAGATAAAATAAAGCATTTAACATCCACTGGGTAAATTTACAAGCTTTGCAATGAAATACTGGATTAATCAGCTAAACTTCAGTTTGTCACATCATTAGCCTCAAAGCATTATTGCCAAAGTCATTTTTTGGCCAAGTTGAGATATTTGCAACTCCACTCTCCTACCACTGCTGTATCATAATGTCTTTTGCCTCTATGTTATTTGTTAATCAAAACAATGTATTAGAAGCCCAAATCACTATGTGCCTCAGTTATTCAACTTAGGCAGTTTTAAAATAGGAAAAAATGGAAAAGAGGAAGGAGCAGCTTTATTTTCTTCACTAAATGTAATTTCAATCAATCAAATGGATTATGAACTGTGTCTCTAAACTTAAAATGACACTTTTTCTTCAAGGATAGGATGATGGAATATGGTTCACATTTGTGCCTAAATCTAGTCAGATTTGTTCACACATCTGGTTTCACAGATTTGTTCACACATCTGTTTGAATGTACTTTTAAAATATCAATAGAACATATAAATAAATACTAATGTGATTTCTAAAAGTTGTATTTTGTCTTGTTTTCCAAAATGATATGATATGTGACCTAGACATTTATGCTATGAGACTGATAAAACTATATTCATATTATCATGTTAAAATACTAAAGCTTCCAATACTGTTTTGAGTTATATCTATTTTCACAAGTCAAACTGATGAGGTTAAAATAAATTACAGTAAAGATAAAAAACAAACCATCTATGATTACTTTTCCCAAATAATTCTAAATAGCCTTAATCCGGTTAAAGAAGTTAAATATATTTTTAAGTTATACATATATTTTATGACATTAAAAAATCGTTGTACTGTAAATAAGATCTGAAACATATAATGGAAGTTTTAATTTCAAGCATATACGAATAAGAGGTCCATAGCTTCAATCTTATTAATAGTGTCTAGTTCAGTTGGAGTTAACAGAACTCTTTAATGTCAAAGTAAGACATGTTTGGTAAACATCTATATATTGAAGAAATTAAGTTTTAAATAAAGAAGAACAGATTATGATGAAAAACAAGAAGGGTTCCAGAAAATGTAGTTGCTTATTATAACTTTTATCAGGAATAAGTTTTCAATTTAAAGCTGCTCCATATATTATAACTCTAATAATGAAACTAATGCCAGTATGTGATGTGGCTTCATAATAATGAAACTTCACTCGTCGTCTCTCTACAGCTTTTTGTGTCTTTGAGCGTTAGTTGCAAGGAGCTGTTTTCAGTAAACTAAAAACCACTATACCCAACATCTGAACTGCAGATACGGATAGACATAGTGGAGCATTTAGCAGCTTAGAAGCCAGATTTTTCACCTTCACTTGTGGATACAAAAACCTAAAAAGAGTGTCAAGCCTGTTATGGACACAAACATGAGTCCAAGCAAAAGGCACTCTTTTAAATCATATTATTATTAGTCAAGTACAGGAAAATGACAGATTTAACAATTTTTTCATAAAAATGTTTAAAGTTAACTCAGTTTGTAGTTTAGTTACTTTTGATTCAGCATGAAGTCAAGTAAGAATTGAAAGGTGTTTTTGGAAGAACACAAGGAATCTGCTGGTTTTAACAAATGATACTTAATGTGTATTTAAAAGTGGTTTGTGTGTTTCTGGAATTATGAATATTGCACCATAAAACTAAGCCACTTTGGAAAAGTTCTTTAGGTTCTATTGGAGGGTGTGGTCATTAAATAGCAGCAGTTTCCAAATGAAACTTTGCCTTTGAACTAATGTCTGTCACTCATTGTTCTGTGTCCTGTTAAAGTGAATGTCATCACTGGAAATGCATCTGCACTCCTGATCTGTTGTCTAGATCACAACATTCAGTACCATTTAGACTCAGACGTGTCACTGAACCTTAACCTCGTACCAACAGAGGAGGATTTTCAAATACACTTCAGTGACCTCTGCAGATGTACAGGTTGACTCAGGGTGTGTCTGCATCTGGAGAACAAAGCAAGCAGCCTACTCTGAAAGAAGTGTCCATCATTTGGATGAGATGAAAGCTACACAATAAAAACAAATAGAGGGCAATTAATACGAATCACAGGAGACCAGCCCTTATCTGAAGACAGCTCTGCTATAAAATACTATAGTAGCTATCTATAGTGGAGTTAGTAGTGAGTTCTGAAACACACACACACACACACACACACACACACACACACACACACACACACACACACACACACACACACACACACACACGCCACACATACACACACACACACACACACACACACACACACACACACACACACACACACACACACACACACACACACACACAGATTATATGTGGTATATCGGTGAATGGGACATTCTTTAACCTTAAAATTTATGTGTAATCTGAGTTTGTATATTGTTCCAAATAATTTCTAAGGTGTTACCCAAACCTAAATAAACTTCATTGAACACCCTAAAGCAAGATGCTATATTTCCTTTTGAGTCAGTGGTTAAAGTAACACATTTTTTAATGTAGTATTTATATAAGTAAAGTTTTGAATATCTTCACTTTTTTTTTTAAATGGCACTTTGTGTAAAGTGATATATAAAATGTATTATTATTATTAATATAATATTACTCTTTATAAGGTATCTGAAATTGGCTTCACATTAAAGAACAAAATGGCCATGTTTTTGTTAGTGATAAATAGATACAGGTTGGGGTTCAGTGCTGGATTATTGTAATGAGAAAAGTTACAGCTCCAGTCTGAATTTGGAGGATGTATTTCCTCTATGATGTCAGGTGGAAAACTACAGTGGGACGAATTAAATCCTAGCCACTCCCTCCCTTCCCTGTCTGCTCTCTTATTTCACTCCTCTAAAGCACTTCTTCTACATGGGTGCCGTCAAACTTCCTCACTTATCCACATGTGCACGTTAGAAACAAAAAGTGTTCAGAGTGAAAGCCGACTGTATTGCTGTTACACACCTTACTGTAAGATCTAAGCTTTTAGACATTAAAAGCATGCGATTCATTTATAGGCCCCCAATATGTTAATATTAAACTAGGAAAATTCGGTCTCTCAGAAATTTTTTCAGTCCGGTACTACACATTAAACACTAAAAGTACCAAACTGCTGCCAAGAAGAAACTGAAACTAAATTTAAACAAAAACGCATACTAATAACTGTGATGACATAAAATAGTTGAGACCCGTGACTGAGGCATATGAATGCAGAAAAAATGGTAAAGGTTAAGTAAAACTATCCATGTTTTTATTTGTTGAATGACATATCCACATGTGACCATGGGTGTGGTAGTTAAGTGAATACAGAAGAGTGCCTCTGAAAATCCAGATTTTGTATTTTAATGAATGCATGAATCTCTAGTTGTAGCTTATTTCATTTGATTCTGAGTGTACTGTTGTCTACCTGTAAATATCAATCAAAATTCTAAATCAAAAATAGTATTTGAGTGGGTGTATTTGAGCAGTTATTTGAGCAAAAGGAGGCTAAATGCATTCATTTAGGGGGTGAATGAAAGAACCATTCATCTACTGTATACAATCTCATCTGATCTGATTGTATCTTAAAACCCTATTTATGCTTTTATTGAAATGTTTTGCTCATGCACCCACTACAGGGCCCAAAATTTGGTATCACACCCTTTCACGTGACCACTGCATTAGGTGCCTCACCATCACATTTTTTGTTTGCATGTAAACATGGACATTGCCATTTATAGAGACAGGCACACAGGTACTATAAACATATGAGGGCACACACACACACACACACACATAGATGAAAAGTACACACACACACAAGGACCTGAGACATCCTCCCGCTACAGAAACAAAGACAAACAACACCTGACAAACTGGTAGTTTCAGTGAATGGATGGGTAGGTGGAGTGGTGGAAATTTAGAGGGAGGTACAGGAGAGAAGAGAGAAAGACAGCCTTTAAAAGGAAGACTCAAACAGTCTTCTCTTTCTAGAAGAAATCACACACACACACACACACACATACACATACACACACACACACACACACACAGTGTTTGGACTATGGCTTCCACCACCTCGGGTGATGTTCTTCCCACAGGCGGCAGGATCTTCACTTCCTTTCCTGACCTCTTCTTCATCCCTGAGTTTGTGAGTTTGTTATTTTTTGGAGTCCCCCTTCCTCTTGGCTTTCCACTGTTGTATCTCAACAGATCTCTTGTCTCATTAGACTTTCCAGTTTAGCTCCCTCAATTAGATAATAATCCACAATGTTGTGATTTATTCTTTCCTTCCCTATGCACTCAGTATGGCATCATTTAGATTGTGGTCTTTTGCCCTTTGTTTTGTATGTGCCTCTACATCATGGCTCCACCTTCAGAGAGGGATCTTTGCTGTTATGTTGGGTATGTTTGATCAGAGCAGCTGACTAACTATGAACATTTGAGGAATTGGTAGGTTTGGTCTAAAAAGCTTGAAGGGGCGAGCTAATAAAACCTTTCTATTAGGTGTGGGAGTCAGTTAAAAGAAGAGGAGAAGTTGTGTTACTTGGAGAGCTCAGCAAGCAGTAACATCTGCCAAGCTTGACAGTTGTCCCTACAGGCATATGTGTTGCCAGTGGAAAACATATGTTGCTATAGTAACAGGAAAACAGGTAGCAAACAAATATTAAAGTGTTTTATTCATCTTTAATGTGTCTCTGATGCAGTGACTTAACCTTTGGCAATTACTTCTTATATAATTATTATATAATTATTATTCTTTTTTTTTTTACCAGGGATTAGTCAACATCTTTACAACAATGTAATGTAAAGTACAAAATATATCACATTTGTGGCAATGTCGCAGTATTTCAAAAGAAATATTATACTTATTATATATGTATTATACTACATTAATTCACTGTTTTTGAAACAAAAATTACAGTGGAGGGTATATATATATATATATATAAATATGTCTCACATATTAAAGGCAGGGGCGACACGGTGGAGCAGTGGGTAGCACTGTTGCCTCACAGCAAGAAGGTCGCAGGTTCAAGACCGCCTTGGGGCCTGGGTCTGGGACCTTTCTGTGTGGAGTTTGCATGTTCTCCCCGTGTCTGCGTGGGTTCTCACCGGGTACTCCGGCTTCCTCCCACAATACAAAACATGCTCAGGTTAATTGGCAAATCTAAATTGCCCATAGGTGTGAGTGTGTGTGTGAATGGTGTGTGAATGGTGTGTGTGCCCCACGATTGGCTGGCGACCATCTGGGGTGTATCCCCCTGCCTCTCGCCATAAAATGCGCTGGGATAGGCTCCAGCAGACCCCTGCGACCCTGAAAAGGAATAAGCGGGATAGAAAATGGATGGATGGATGGATATTAAAGGCAGGGCCAATGCTGGTGTAAGCAACCATTTGGGAGTTTTTGGCATCTTTTATTACTTCTTGGCAACTTTTATTACAGTTTTCATCTAATGGGGATGATGTCATGGTTAATTTAGACTTTACGCATCAGTGTTTGTTACTGATACTGTAAATAACACCAAACTAGCCAGTGACTTGGTGGTATAGCAGATAGTGCTGTTGCCTCCCACCAAGAGGTCGCTGGTTTAAGGGACATCTCTCTCTGTGGAGTTTTACTTTCTCCCCATGTATCTGTGGTTTCTTTCTAAGTTCTCCAGCTTCCTTCCACAGTCCAAAAATATGCTTCGTTTGTTTAGAGACTAAATTGGCTGAAGATATGAGTGTATCAGTGAATGGTGTCGGTGCACCATGACTGGTGACCTGTCTGGGGTGTATTCTGCCTCTCACCTGCAGTGTGCTGGGATTGGCTCCAGCACACCCATGTGACCCTGTGAGGAATAAGCAGGTATAGAAATTTTCTGACTAAATGGTAGTAGCCCTTTTTTTATTGAGCTGGGGAAGTTTCAATTACAAACTGAACCTTATGTAAACCAAATCTGAATACAGTGAATCTTAGATCATATTGTTTTATCAGGTTTTTCTGTTTAATTTAGGGCATAATTTAGTCTTGGAAAGTGTTAAAAACTGTAATATTTCACTGCCCCAATGTGGAACAGATAAACTGTGCAGGTAGAATATAATAAATTATTCAGAAAATGTTTAACAATATCTGTGGCCTCTGTACTGAAGATTAAATCTGTGTGACAGAAATGGAAAACAGCTTTAGTTAGCAGAAGGAGCTGTAAATCTAAACCAGCGTTCACATGGTTTACTCGCTGGCTTGGGTCTTTTTAGCTGGCTGCTGGCCAGTGTACCATTTCATGGAATAAGATGCTGCTTAGGTTGGAAATGTACTGGTAATGTTTACTGCTCCAGGAGGAGTTGTAAACCTAAACCATCATGGACAGGGCAGAATAGAGAGGCAGAGGAATGAATTGGCAACTGATTGTTGGTCTTCTATTTAGAATGAAACAATATTGAAAAGAAAGAATATTCACAAGAAAAATAAGCAAGAAAACATTCATAGAACAATTTACTATTCAAATCCTCTTTCACAATGACATAAGACAGTCACATTGTGTGAAACATAATTCAGCAGTTCACATAAGACTATTAGTATATATGTGGCTTTAGGCAATCAAGCAATTAGTCAAATCTTTCAACCATATATTTAAATATAAAAGGGTTCAAATAGCACAGAATACCTGGAATACAATTGAATAATGGTGTCAAATCAGTTCTCAAGACTAGGACTGGTGAAACCCAAAGGCAGGCAGACAGAAATTGCACAAAGTCATTTATGGAGGAACTGGGATAAGGGAAAAATCAAGAGCTTGGGTGAGAGAATGTAGTTGTAGCTAGCAGAGAGGTGCCAGCAGATAAGATGAGGGGAGGAGGAGTGAAACGGTGAACCTATGGCAAGGAAAAAAACAGAATGAGTAACAGCTGAAAAAAGGACAGAAAAAATACTTCTGACAATAATTCAAAGTTAAGGCCTGAACATTCACTACTGGGTGATTTCATTAACAATCTAACAAAGAATGACTGCAGGTAGATGTACTGCAGGGATGATCATTAGTTTACAGGCAACTGTGGATGCCGAGCAGGCAAGTGAAATAAGCTGATGACCTGGAAAGTTACCAAATATTGGTGGCAGGAAGCTTCTCACCTTATCTCATACACAAATTTCACAGGAGCTGCTGGATCTTGAGAAGTTTGCCTTTTTTACCTCAGACAGAATATCAATATATTCTGAGTATGAAAAACAGGTACCGCCATTCCACCCAGTCAAATTCTCTTTCATCACCTAAAAAAAAAGTACAATTTCAGGGGACTTAGTAGTGGGAAAGAAAAGAATATTTCTAGCAGCATCCTAGTATTGAAAAACAAAACTCTTTTCCAGAGATAAAGCCAGTAAGGACCTGGACCTAGAGTTCTAAAATAACCTTCTGGAGGAGGAAAAGATACAAAATTAACTAGAATTTTAAAATGTTTTAACATGTTTTAAACAATGATTGGTCTATCTATAAATATCTTTATCAGTATAAGATATATTAATATCTTTATTAAATACCATTATAACATCATCTGTGTAGTGTACATGTTAATGTGGTGTTTGTTCAGAATCATTAACATTGATGAGACTTTTTAAGTGCAGCATATTAAATAAAATGTTAAAATACCTAAAGATGTCACAGAGTGGCCCTTCAACACACCTGTTAGTGACACACTGTCTCCACATGGCGTAGATCTACAGTGATTGTTTGTTTAGTCTCAGTTCCGCATGATGTGACACCATTAGTCTGCCAGGTTATGTCATCGAAACTAACAGGCCAACACAGCCAGGGACAAATAATCCAGTCTGTTTTTTTCATGCTTATAATACTTAAATATTAGTACCTTGGAAAATGTGTTAACATATTTTTTTTGACTGCAAAGAGGAACACATGGTTTGAGATTGGTTTGTCATTGAATTCCATTTACAGCTGCAAAGTGTTCAGAGCAACGTGTTGATGTATATGTTGATAAGAATAAGAATTTTCAGTGTATATTTAATGGGCTGAATGCCAGTTCCCTTCCATTTGGAATGCAGCATATATGAATGGATAATGTTCCTGTGGTACAGAGATAGATGGGAGCAGTCTGATAGGTTATAGAGTAGTGAGATAAGGCTTGTGTAATATTTGCTAATACAATATCTTAAAGTTATGTTTGTATGAAGTAATGCAGTTTTTTTGTAATGAAATGTTGCTTCAGGTGTTTGCTCACTTTTCTATCTCTATTTCTCAATGCTCAGGTATTTGACTGAATTTAATTTTCAGTTATAAACATATGTATGTGTGTGTGTGTTTTGAAGTAGCTAATTGATTCTTTTTTTCAATTATTGATTACTCTCTTTTTGTGGGAAAGTCATATGATACATATATATATATATATATATATATATATATATATATATATATATATATATATATATATATATATATATATATATATATATATATATATAACTGTAGTATATCAATAAAAGAATTTTGTTTTGATATTCACAAACCTAAATCAATCAAATAAAGGCTCATGTATATACTACAACACACAATATTTAGTCAATAAAAAACATTTGATAGCATAAAAAGAACAATATCATTTGTATTTCTTGCCTTTACATACAATTATAAACCTTTTCACTCAATTTAACATAATTATATTATGTACCTCTTATTGAGGATCAAATGCTGTATCAACATATCAGACTCCTTCAAGCAGTGTGTTTGTCAAAGGTGGAGAGAAAGAATGTATGTGTGTGCTTTCGAAGGGTAGTAATCAGACCCAACCCTGATTTTAAAGGGGCATTAGACCGAATCTACCACCCTCACTACTCAGCCTGTGTAAACATTTGTTTGGAAGGAGCTTAGTGGTATTCAAACAGCCCTCACATGTCATAGATATCTCAGCCTGGGTTTTCAGAGACAAATAAACCTGGAAACATGGGATTAAAAAAAACTCAGGCTTTCACAAGTCATGAAGTGTGGAACTGTTGGGGTAAATAATGAGAAATGTATTTTTTTTTCTTTTTAGAGTTTGACTCATACTGGGAACATTCACAATAATTTCTTCTAATCCACCTTTTACAAGTGCACTAATCTAAACTTTCCCTTGACAATTTTTGACCGAATCCACTGATCTTTATATATTGTTTAAAATTTTCATTGAGAATGAAACTTTAATAAAAAATCTGGAAAAACTGCATTTTTGTCAAAGAACCATGCATTACATCAACTTCAGCTGATCCTCAGTATTACCAATGAAAATGAGATGATTGAATTGAAATGCAGTACAGAAGTGAATACAACTTTTATCCCATAGTGATCAAACATTTGTCTGTTAACACGGTGACAAGAGTTCTGAAAATGATTGCTCAGTTCATAAGAATTGAAGACTTTAAGCTTATGTCCAGTCAAGATCATGAGACTACATTCTAAATTCTCACCGGCTTGACCCTGCAGGTGTTTGGTGGTTTGGTTTGGATTCTGGTGGCTTCGACCCGTGTAGACGTGCCAAACCCTCTGGGTTGGGTTATGTTTGTGTCCGTCTTCTGCTTCGTCCTGACAACACTCTGGTTCTTCATCTTCCTCTGTGGAGGCAATCAGAGCAACATCTGGCCCTCCCTGGTAAGACCAGCACACCACCTGCTAGATACAGACAGGCAGATGGACAGATGGACGGACAGACAAACAGACAGACAGGAAGGAAGGAGGAAGTTTGCACAAGATGCCTGCTTTTTTCAAATTACTTTAATTTAGTCAAATTAAGTTATTTTTAGAAGGGGCAGTATATTTTATTTAAAACGCAAGTATAATTCAGTAACACAGTAAAATCTATAAAATAAACCAGATGTTATTTACAATGGGTCAGAATTTTTTTTAGCGTACATGTCTTCCTTCCCTCTGTATTTCCCTCCTCTCTTCCACCTCTTCCAGGATGTGGGGTATCATTTTGTGGCGGTGGTTTTCTACCTCAGTGCATCAGTGGCTCTGGCATACATAACCATCTTAAAAGGATTGACTACATCTTCGCTCAAAAACTACCGACTGGACATTGCTGCTGTGGTATGACATACTCACACACGCATAAAACTCCTACACTGTAAAAAACATCTTATATATATGTCTCAAGTTGACAAACAACCATTTGTTCCTTTGTGTGTGTGTGTGTGTGTGTGTGTGTGTGTGTGTGTGTGTGCGTGTGTGTGTTTTAGGTGATGTCCTACGTGGCCACTCTCCTCTACTTCATCCATGCCATCTTCTCTGGTATTAGATGGAAGAGGGCCTAAAACACCAACAAACACAAACAAAAGAAACCAAATAACCAACTGGTCTGTCATTGAATACACAATTGTTGTTTTGATTATCATCTAAGTCATCTGTAAAAGTAACCAAAGTACTAAATTATGAGCAACAAGCAGGTTATGGATAAGCAGCTAAAATAATTTCCATTAAATTGTGTTATATTGATTGAGCGTCCATATTTGCTTAATGGTTTTCACACTTTTCTGTATTAAATGCATGGTCGGACTTTGCCTGTCACAGTTATGACTTGCACATTGATGTATTCAATCTAAAGTAATAAAAACACAATGCCTGTTTTGATTGACCTATATACTGAAGCTTTCTTATGAATATTATATTCCAATTGTGCCATGTATGTTAAGTTCGATGCTGCTAACTCTTACACAATGGACCTTATTAGTTATGGATAATAATGGTGGTATCTGGCATAGAGGAATAGGATATATCAGGGAAACACACTAATACTTGTTGGTCCACCTGCCTTTTCCTTAAACAGTGTGTATGTAAAATCTCCCATTAAATATTCACATCTGGATAGATGTTAAATGCAGGGTGCTAAAGGTTAGTTGAAGTGAAAGTGAGCAGATGGTGTAACATCATTCATTGGAGGGTGGTTTAGGCGTCCTTGGTCATTGGTGGTCCTATAGAACCTATTCACAATCTTTCTAGGACAAATATTATCGATAAACAATGAACAGAAATTAGAAAATTACATTGATTACATTTCTACAAATCGAAACATAATTGTATTTTTACCTAAACATGTATAAGACTATTGGAATAAATCCTATATGAGGCTTATACCAGGAATCTCAAATATCCACAAGGCTTGACTGAAGAGAGAATCAGTCTTACCTCATGTCTATGATGATCAAAGGATGAATGTAATGGGTAAACAAGTCTCCCTCTTCATCATTTTATTCATTTCAATATCCAATAGATTTAGTGTTTTTGTTATTATTTTTGCATTTTTTGATCAAGGTTTGATGAACAGTCTGGATGGATGTCTGGGAATGATTTATTATGTTTGTTTTTAGCTCCAGAAATTTTAACATGTACTGTACATATTTAGATGATTTCACTTCACAGTTTTTTTGGTGTTTCAGCTATGATGTGGAATAAATAAATTTACTTTCAAACATTGTAGCTTCCCTTTTTGATTAGGTGTTTTGCTTTTTGTCTTAGTTATAAAAATCTGGCACTGACAAATGCTGAAATGAAAATGTGTCTTGAATAAATAAATATGGTCATGTCATAATTCAAATTGCCATGTACTGGCCATCAGAGGAATTTTCTAGATTGATAGTAAATACCCTGCAGGTAAACAGACTTGAGGAGGCCCAGACATGTATTGTTTTTGTTAATAATTATTAACAAAAAGCCAGAAAAGCTGATAAGCTCTGCAAAATCAAACTAGTCTTGTGCTCAAGAAAACCTTCTATTCAGCAACATATTGTGGCAGCGATCACAACTATAATTATATTATCTATAATAGAGAATGACTTATCTTTTTTTTTTTATAAACTTTATAGGACGAACAGTCAGGAGAATGACAGACACACAGGCTTAATATACTGTAAAATAAAATCTGCCTTCTATCTACATAATATTTACATTAAACATAGTCTATGTACGTATTGATCTGTTAATAAAAATAAATAAGTCTAATAATGCTGATCATCTTAATGACTATGTTTACACCTCTAAGGTTTTACTACAATGAAACTAAACATATATAAAGTCAGAAAACTGTCATGTGACGTAACGCTAAAAACTTGGTACCAGATAGTCAAGTTATAGTCAGTTTAAAAAAGTTTAAAAAATTAACAACACATGAAATCAACTAGGTTTATATTCTAGATGGAATAAATAATAAAAATGTTTCTATGTCAGTTACACCATTAAACATTTTCTTTTATTTTTTTTTTCAGAAACACAAAATGTACATTTTGAGAGACCTTCTTAAAACTATATTTTATACATTTTTTGACTTTCTCATCATGTCAACCCTGATTTGCCACATGTATACAAATAGGTTGGACTGGATGAAATGCAGTGACTTGGTCCATAAAAGCTGCAGGCTCTCAGCCAACACAAAGCAAGGATGTTGGCTTAACCCCAAATTCATTGAGCTATTTCTTTACCCAACAGCAATAATAAAGATCGTTCAGCTGAGCAGGTTTTTAGTGTCACCTCTAGGCACAGGGTTCCTCTTCTGGCTGTTTCAAAAATCACAGGTCCCCAGCTCAACAGCCAGTAGCCTCAGGGGCTCCAATGTGAAGGGTGTGGCCCATTCAGTGTTTGTACCAATGTGAAGGACTTCTGTGGGAAGGCATCTCACCCACAATAGTTGAACAGGTTTGACTGCACATTTAGCCTTAGTATAAAAGTCAGAAGCTCCTGCCACTACCCCACTAGTTCAGAGTAGAGGGCAGCTCGCTGTTGCGGCTGGAAGAAGGATCAGGCAGAGATGGCTGCAACTACTGCTCAGCCTATGGGGAGTCTACCCAGCGGACTGCAGATATGCACCACAGCCCCGGATATATTTTACCTGCCTGAATTGGTGAGTTAAGGATGGCAAAGGACAAAACAGCTGACCTTGAATTCAGTTATGTGCTGATTCTTTTAGGTGTGGTGTAAACCATGTAATTTTACTACATTGAACTCATTGAAGAAGAAAATCAATTGAAGATGATTATTGAGGCAACTGAGGAAAAAAAAATGTTTTTCAGGTGACATGATTGCAACAACTGTCTATGTATATCAGTTTTCCTGCAAAGTCAGTCAGGCAGTCATTTTCTATGCCCATTATTCCTCATTAGGGTCTTGGAGGTCTGCTGGAGCCAATCCCAGCACATTACAGGCAAAAAGCAGGAATACACCCCAGACAGGTCTCCAGTCTATCATGGGCTGCAATATAAGTCATTTTTTAAATAATATATTAACATGAACTCTTCTTCTACAACTATGGTTTCATAACCGATATATATCAGAATTTATGAAATAAAAGTGCAATGTATACCAATGCAGATTAGTATCCTCACATGTGTGGTACACCCACATGTTTTCACATCTCCCATTTCACCTATATTGTATTTTTTATATTAATCTAAGGAATGCGGTCACCACTTCTTCCTTGAATAATGACAAAAGATAGAAACTGCTCATATGACTAAGAAAAATGCTCCAGTCCTTCAGTCTGAAAAAATGATTTAAATTAGTTTTAGGTTGTTTATTTGACCTATTTTATTTTTTAAGACCGGGGTTTAGATGTGTATAACAGTCAGAGCTACACAAGAACCGGTCTGTGATCTGTACTCATCTGAAATGCCAAAGACAAAGCCGTAAAAAATAGGCACCATATTATCTTCACAGATTTTCTGAAAAAGTAGACAGATATAAGACAAATATTTCAATAATGAATAAGGTTAAGATTTCCAGTCTGGTATTAATTGAAAATTCCAATGTACAAAAATAAAATATATAAAATAAAGTGGAATAAAAATCTAATATAAAGTAGAATATAAATAAAGTAGAATATCTATTGAGCTGGTTTGTTCCACCTTTAAAGTCACAAACATTAAAATTTACAGAGAGAATACCTGTTAAAAGTGATAACTGAGTGAAATGATCTTTTAGTCACTAAGTTTACCAAACCTCTGCAGGTATTGTGAACAGGTAATTCAGTTTTTGCTTTCAAAACCATTCATTTTAGTCATTTTAGCTAAAGAAGACTTTTTCTGTGTTTTCAGATGTCTTCAATAAACCTCAGGCAATAGGTAGGAGTCTGACAGAGGAGTGCTTCTACTAGTGTTCTATGCCAGTGGGTTATTAAGATGTGTCTGATTAGGATACTTGAAGTATTCATCAGATTTGATGTCACATCATGTAACACAACGGATTCTAGAGAGACTCGAAAAAACAGGTATTATCCTTTAATGGCACACAGGAAAAAAAAGTAAATAATCTTCCAGTGATTTTTTTTAACTTTACTTTTGTGTATACATGTGCATCTCTGTAAATTGTCGTCCATCCAGGTAATGTTTAATCAATAACAGAGATGACCTACCAAGCCCTGTCAAAGTCAAAATAATGGTGAAGTATGTCTAAACAGAGAGTCTCATCACCAGTTGACCTGCAGAAAAAACAGAATAATGGCTCATCAGAATAAAGATTCCTTCTTTAGAACATATTGTTATTGCACACTTATTTTTTAACTGCACATCCTTTAAAAAATATTGACAGAAATTCATCTGCCTGTAACAGTGGAAGGAGATTATCACACAGATCATAGGTCACATTAGGGGAAATATTCCCCCTAAGCAACAGAAACCAAGAGTATCAAAACAACTTTCTGCTGCTGGTAGGATTTCAAGTCATTTCATTGTTAGAGTGAAACAAAGAACAAGAGATTGAAAATGGACAGAAAGGGGTCAGAAACTGAAGAGGCTGTCGTGAGGAATGAAGAAAACAGTGTTAACAGTTAAATGAAAGAAAAAAAAGTCACTCAGTGTGAAACTGTGTGAGACTGTAATTTGTTCTAATGGGATTTAAAAGAACAACAGCATCGATAAACAGAAAGTTCAATATTTGTTTTACCTAGCCACCAATCTCACTGTGTCTCACCATTCTATAATATTTAAATATCTTTTATCAATTTTTAAATATTTAGCTTATCTTGTTCGGTGATGTAATTTTGTTGAACATACAGTACGTCCAGTTCCAGACTGAACTTCGACCAGTAGCTGTTGAGTCATTTTGAAAACTGATATCATCATGTAAGTCAGTGGTTCTCATACTTTTTTACGTCAACCATCACAGACTCCATCTGATGAGATTTTTTGCTTTTAGATATTTTACAACACAAGGTGGCCAAAATTATGGAAGACTGAAACAAATGAGTTCAGTACAAGAAGGAATGTCAAGAAATCCCCATATTCATTACATTTTACATTTAATTAATTGAATTAAAATTATTTATTTGTTTATTATTTTCCCTTTGCATCATTTATTAGATTTTCCTTTTTATTAATAATCTACTATTTTTAATAAATGTATTTTTTTAATTCACCCCTGCCACCCATTTATTTCCCCAATCATATTTATTTCTGAATTTCGTTTTACATTTCCACTACAATATAAAAGTAGAAAATACAGTTTGAAATTGAATAAATTCATGTGCAAAGGGAATACATATGTTTATGAGGAATTAAATGCAGTTAATTATTTACTTTTATTCTGTCAGTTTCAGTCCTCCATAAAAATGCTCACCCTCTGTCATTATGCAGTTATGGAAGAAATTATAGCAAAAATAAATGCAAAAAATAATTCCCCTTTAATATGAAGACCCTTTGGTACCCCCTCAACGACCCCTGGGGTCACCAAGCCCCACTTTGAGAACCACTGGTCTAAGTTTACTGAACTCATTTCCTCTTGAGTCATATTTCAAACCAGGATGTTCACCTCCACCTGCTTTTCCTGCGTCTGCATAAAGTTTTTTAAGACATTTTCAATGAAGGGTGGGAACCAAACCAACAGAGGTGAAGCTGGTGGAGACGAATGTCTGAGCTTCAGGCTGATTGGTTATCAGGGTGCAGGTTTGTACTGTAGGTGCTGCAAGATACTTATTAATAGGATGCTAACAAATTCAACATGGTTGTAATTCTCTCTGCACTGTTCAATGAGCCTGAGTCATCTCACATCACTCCTCTATACTAAGATATCTCGGGAAAACCTATATGAACATGTGGAGAACATGCAGACTCCAACAGAAAGGACCTGGGGTGCCAGGGCCTTAAGGCAGCAGCACTAACAACTGAACCACTGTGTTGTTGAGTTTAGAGAGAGGAACAGGGTTTCGTTGGGGTGGAGGGGGGTAAGAGCTGAGAAGGAACTTTTACATCCATCAGGCTCTCAATGGTGACATGTCTCCCTCTCTGATTAAATATGTACATTTTAGAACCCAATAATGTGATTAAAAAAACTAGGAAATTGAAGTATTCTTAACCAGAGGCATAGATTTGTATGAAGGGCGGGGTCGAAAAGAAAAAAGAACACCTACAGTGTATTTTCATGTATATTATATATTAATTATGCATTATTAAAACGTAACTTTTGAACTGGACTTTTCACGGTAATCTGTAGCGAAGATCAGTGATCAGAATTATGTAGATTTAACTTGTGGACATTGAAGAACACGGAGACATTGATGAAAGACAGAAATAAGTCAATAACATTTCCTGTGTACTTCAGTGCCAGGATAATCAAAATTGGTTCTGTTAGATGCAGTTTTGGCTCAAAATATATAGATAGGGTCCAGGATAAAAGTAATTGCAGTAGTGATGTTTCATAGCATGTGGAATCAAGAAAGTGCCACAAGAGGGCACTTTAGTGCATGTTTAGACATTTAAGAGAGGTACGTGTTCTTCTATTTTCTTAATCTTAAAGAAAAAAAATAGGCATACCAATCCCTGGTTAAATGAAGTGTAGTATTGAAACACCAAAGTATTCCTTTAATTCCTTTAGTCTGAAAAAACATAAATGCAGAGAATCCTAACAACCACTGTCCTCCTCTTCCTCCATCTCTGCAGGTGTTCGGTGGTCTAGTTTGGATCCTGGTGGCGTCCACACATGTGTTCCCTCCCAACCCACTGGGCTGGGTGATGTTCGTCTCAGTCTTCTGCTTTGTCATGACCTTCCTGTGGATGATTATCTTTGGAGCAGGAGGCCACAAGAGTGGCTCTGGCTGGGCTGCTGCTGTAAGATGGGAGAGAGAAACTGAAAGAAAAGATGACTAGAAAAAAAATGAATGATATTTAATGTGTGTGTGTGTGTGTGTCAGGACTTCGCATACCATGGCCTGGCGGCGTTCTTCTACCTCAGCGCTGCAGTGGATCTGGCTTACATCACCTTTGTCCATGCTAGCGGTCCATTAAAAACCTATCAGATTGACATCGCTGCTGTGGTGAGAGCTGATTTCTAGACCAGCAAAACCAGAAATACAGTATTTACTGAAAAAATACAGCTACAGTCCTTTTAGAACTGACACCTCACTTTTTGATCTCTTTTCAACTGAATAACTTCCAGTGAATGTGCAGTAATGCATTTTGGCTGTGGGCAAATAAGCACAAATGTTCCAGAGGTCAAATATACAAAAAAAAAATTCTCAAATGTATCTGTGTCTAATCACACTGTTAAACTCACTGATTCATTTGCAGTCGTTTTTTCACAACATGGATGTCAAAATGAGTACAAAAACAGATCATGGACCATCATCTGAGAAGATTTTTGTTTTTATATGTTTTATTACAGAAATGCTTTATGTGTGTTTCAGGTGTTTGCCCATTTGGCCATGCTCTTCTACTTCATCCACACCATCCTGTCTGCCATCAGGTGGAAAAAATTCTGATCGAGGCTAGATCATAGACCTGTGTGTGTGTCCAAGAAATACTGTGCAAAGGATCAACCTGGTCAGAGTCAACGCTGTCCTGATTGTTATATCCAGAGGGATTATATGAATTTTCTCATTTGGGCCATGATCAAAAAGCTTTTTATACATAAACAGCACAGCTGGAAATGATAATAAATCAGAATTGACAAATCCCCAATCTGAGACATTTAATGACTTTTAAAGGTCCCATATCATGCAAACAGCCACTTTCATGTTTATTTTTTAGTCTAGCTAAAGTGTAGGGTTTAATATAAAAACTGTTCCATGTATCAAACAGTCTGGATTTGGAAAATTTGTACTTGTTTGACTTTGTGATGTCTTAGAGTAGCTCCCTTCACCTGTAGAGGCTCTCAGCATAGACCACCTACCCCCACTATCACACATACTTTCTTTAGTTTTCCAAATAGAAATATAAAGTCTATCAGAACAGAAGCTTGTTAATATTTATGAGACGGACCCAAAAACAAAAATAGATATGGGACTATTAATAACAGTTTGAAGGGTCACTGAAACAAAATAATTGCATGAAGGGGAAAAAAAGCAAATGAAATGTTTCTATTACTAATTACTTATTATTACAAGATACTAAATGAGCCATTTTAACATTTAAAAGTCAGTTGGAAATGTATTATTTTTCTCCAGTTCAAGATATCTTTACTTACCCACAATTAAAGATATCTGTATGTCCCTTTTTAGATATATTCAATTAAGTGTCGCCTAGGTGAAATGAAGTTGTAGAAATCAGAAACTGGAAATATGACAAGTCAAAATGTACTTATCAATTTATATATAGCATGAACTAAATTTTGATTAGAGCCATCTGAATTGGGAGATATCTGTAACTTTTGCTCCACCTAGGCAGAATGAAGTTACAGATATCTTACCTAGGCAAAATGACGTTTCTTTCAGAGAATACAAATAGAGAAATGTCCTGCATGAAGTTTCTGATAGCTCTAACATTTATTATACCTATTAACAAAACTAGATTTCAGAAATCTGCAACTGTTGTTTAGGGTGTGGCATTTTGAATGACATTTTAGTGACATCCTTGAAGACATGGTAGCTCCATTGTGTCTCCCCTCCAAAACTGAATACAGTCTTTGTCATTTTGACTGGTGACAATTGTATTACAGATCTCTTAAATGAAAGATGCAACTGTAAATGCAAAGTTGAATGTCAGAAAGATGTTGTTGACATCGACAATGTCATGTCATATCACATAAATATAATATATATATATATATAATCAATGATTTTCCTGTTGGTGAATGTACTGACAGTGCAGTGTACACAACTTTAAGAAGAAAATCATAATGTTACTTCTTCTCCCCTATTATCAATATTTTTTACTTAAAAACAATATATTTCCACAATGTTTTTTATGTATTCTGTAAGACCTCTGACTGAAATGTGTGTAGTTTAACCATTTCTGTATTATGAAAGTTTTGATACAGGTATAAATATGTCTGTCCTTGCTTTAATTTCTCTACCTCTACTATGAAATGTTCATTCCTCACCAATCAACATGGGTTCAGTTAGATACTCATTTCCAGATTTCAATGCTGCCTAAATATATAGTTCCAGTTTGTGTGTGAGAACAGGTGCAATGAGATGTCTTTTTTAATCTCCTGTTCCATTCCAGACACATGTACAGGTAAATATTTACCTTGTTCTTTTCAGTATTTAATGTAGATTAGCAGCATTAGTGTCATGTGATAGCTACATTCCGATGCAGAGCTACATTGGAAAACATGTGAGACATCCGAAGAAAGAACAATAATTACATATATTTAATTACAGATTCAACAATGATTTTTTTCCACATCACTTAAGTTGAACTAGCACATACAACTTTGCCAATGGCTCTTTACTAAAGACTAATTCTACAACACTCTTGCCTTTGATGAGTTCGTCCTATTAAATACTGAGGCTTGAACTCACAACCTCAGCATGGCTCTGCAGTCTTATAAGTACCGCGCGCTGACCGATTGCAGACTTTAACATCAGATATCTATCAACAAAAAAACAAAACCAGTGTCCGGAGAGGCCTTGTGAGTTGTTTAGCGATTTTAATCACATGGAGTATAT
The DNA here is from genome assembly GCA_036785175.1 of Eupleurogrammus muticus. Classification (NCBI taxonomy): domain Eukaryota; kingdom Metazoa; phylum Chordata; class Actinopteri; order Scombriformes; family Trichiuridae; genus Eupleurogrammus; species Eupleurogrammus muticus. The sequence goes on from JAYKQN010000019.1 coordinate 15,380,076, forward strand.
CAGTACAGAAAAGCGCTAGTGGTGCAATCAGTCCTTATGAAACAGTTAATTATAGTGATGCTGAGGTTGGGAGTTCAAGCCTTGCCTGGAGCATTGGGCTAATTATTTTTGTTTCTACTGACATCTTCTATACACTCAAACAAATCTTGAAGGTAAATAGACTGCAATAGCTTTTCTAATCATTTTGACAACTAAAAGTGCTTTACACTACAAGCGTCTACCCTTTCACATACTGATGATGGTGGCTGACATACACTATGTTGCCAAAATTATTTGGCCACCTGCTTTGACTCACATATGAACTTAAGTGCCACCCCATTCCTAACCCATAGGCTTCAATATGATGTTGGTCCTCATTTTGCAGCTATTGCAGTTTTAACTCTTCTGGGAAGGCTGTCCACAAGGTTGTAGAGTGTGTTTTTAGGAATTTTCCAACATTTTTCCAAACGTGCATTATATAGGTCACGCATTGATGTTAGTCAAGAAGGCCTGGTTCTCACTCTCCACTCTAATTCATCTAAGAGGTATTCTATCAGGTTCCGGTAAGGACTCAAGTTCAACTCAAATTCATCCACATCAGACTGTCATCTGTGACTTTACAGACCTTGCTTTGTGCACAAGTGTACAGTCATGTTGGAAGAGAAGGGGCCAAGCTCCAAAATGTTTTGGTATTCTGGAGCATTCCAAGTTCATTTTAACTGGAACTAAGGGACCAAACTCCTGTAAAACAACCCCAGACCATAATTCCTCCTCTAATTTTACACTTGGCACAATGCAGTCTGAAATTAACCTGTCTCCTGGCAACCTCCAAGCCCAGACTTGCTGTTTGCATAGCTATTTGAATACATTTTTTTAAATACCCTTTTTTCAAGTCAAAAAAATTTAACTCATTACCCTATGTTCTGCATGCAATTGTTATTAAGAGCCCAAAGACTACAAAGAGCTAGTGCTGCTGCTGTTTCCTCCTCTTCTGGCCTCCTCTTTCAATCTAAAAATGAAAAGAAACCATGTCTAGAATAAATTGAATCACCCCATCGTAAGCACAACAATAAATCAAGCCATTGGTTATAAGATCTTTCCTAGAGTGTTTGATAGGAACTCATATAAAAGTAGGCAGTCAATAGACTATCAATATCAACATGTCTATATAAATCACGAGTGTCTTGCGTATCATTTACAGAATTAGTACCTGGTAAGAAGCCAAATATAAGGATGAACGTGCAGAAGAAAGTACATTTGGTCCACTGGGCTTCAGCTCATGGTCTTTCCTTAGGGGCTCATTTTCCTTTCTGAGCTGTTCAAGATTGCTGCAGGTGGTGGCCTCTTCCTCTTCCTTCCTTATCTTCTCCCCAGTAACTATAGGAGATGGAAAAGATCTACCTTTAATCTGTTGGCAAATGGTAGTTATCCCTAGAGTCAGAATTACTCATATGCAGCTTGATTAGTCCTCAATTATTGGATGGCTATGAATAGAATAGGCTAGACTAGACTAGAATAGCCACTTTATTGTCAAATCGAATATACACAATTGGTGCCCTTTTTTTGACATTTCAATGCTAAAACTTGCTATCGAACTGGAAAAAAAACAAAATAATTATTAAAAGTAAAAATTACATTCACAAATTACAATTACAATATGTACATAGAACAAGGAAATTGTATAAATACATGTACAAAATATTCATATATATACATACATACACACACACACAACATACACACCTGCATACATACACATCCGCACACCTTATTTACAGTAGAAGAATTTATAGTGAGATGTAGGAGCAGTATTGCACAATGGCAGCATTATTGCACAAAGAACAGCAATTAAAGCAGCTATTATAAAAAACTGGGGGCTTTAACGTCCCAGAGGGGGGCATGGAGAATGGTGGGGTTGTGTGGAGTCCTTGATGATGTTGTGGGCTCTGCTGAGACAACACTTGTGTGCAACAGCCAGAATGGAAGAGAGAGAAATCCCAATGATCTTCTCAGCCCTTCTCACCACAGCGTATTCCTGTCTGATGCCCTGGAGCTGCCAATCCAGGTAGAGATGCAGCTGGTCAGCATACTCTCCATGGTTTAGAACGGGAGTGAACAGCTGTGCTCTCTTCATCCGTCACAGGAAGTGCAGGTGTTGCTGAGCCTGTTTAACCAGGCAATGAGTGTGTGCAGGTACCAGTTCAGACTCTCTGTAATGTGCATCCCCAGAAATTTGGTGCTGCTGATCATGGCTACAACTTTATTGTGGATGATGCGGGGTGAGTGGCTGGGTTGCTTCCTCCTGATGTCAATTGAGACAAAAATGGAGGTAAAAATTGCGTTTGCGGCAGCTGGTCAGCACATTCCTGAATACTCATGAATGTTGTCAAAGCCTGCTGCCTTGTGCAAATTCACTTTTCCTTGGGTCTTACGGACTGCAGCCACACTGAAATTCAGTGCCATTTCATCAGGTAGGGTGCTGGTTTTTGTTGCAGGGTTGTTGGTGTTCTTTCTAAAATGAAAAAAAATGAGTTCATTGAGGAGGTGTGGATTGTCACGTAGTGGAGGAGCAGCTTTGTATTATGTTATTGCTTGGATCACCTACCACATGTTCCTGGTGTTGCTAGAATCTTCGAAGAAGCTCTGGATCTCTCCAGCAAGTGCACCCTTTGCTGTTATAATAGCATGGTTAAGGTTTGGCTCTGGCTGTTCTGAGCACAACCTCATCACCAGACTTGATAACAGCATTCTGTGCTCTCAGTTTCTCCTGTACCTCCTGCATCATCCATGGCTTCTTGTTAGCCCTGGTGGAGATATGCTTTGAATGTAGGCAGACGCAGATGCAGTGTACTCCTCCACATTGATGTGTTGAATGCCTGTTGCAGCAGTTTTGAGCATAACCCAGTCTGTTCACTCGGAACAGTCCTGTAGGGCTTCCATTGCATCCCCAGGCCAGACCCTCACCTGCCTCACAGTAGGTTTCCTCTGGTCAGCAATGGCCTGTATGCTGGTATTAGCATCACAGACAGCTGGTCAAAAGAACCATGGTGGGTCGGGGGGCGGCTCCATAAGCCTTTCTGATGTTTGTCTATGCCAAGTTCAGGGTGTTGCATCTCCTATTTGCAAAGTCCATATATTGCTGGAAATGGGAGAGAACGGTCTTCATGTCAACTTCGTTGAATTACACAGCTACAAAAAATTTGCCCTCTGGATGTGTGGTTTGCAACCTTGTGATGGTCTGGCACAAGACAGTATGGGCCTTCTTTATGTTCACACTGGGGGGAATGTACAGTGCATGATGATAACACTGAAGTGTTCCAGAACAAGATAAAAAGGTCCATGCCGGGTACAGCAAAGTTCAGCCACGATTGCAGCAGTCTCTCACCTCCTCTTTTGTTGTTAGATCCAGCTTGAGATAGTCCAGTTTGTTCTCCAGGAAGCCTACGTTAGACAGGAAATTAGATGGGAGCGGAGATCTAAACGGGTAAACTCTCATTTTAGCCAATAACCCCCCTTTTAGCCGTGTTTATGTTTCCTGCCGTGCCTTCTTCGTCTCTTTCTGTGCCGGTCTGTGTGGGGAAAGGAGCTCCGCTGCCACCTCAGCCGCCGGAATCTGCACTTATGTGGAGCCTCTGCAGAGTGTCCAAGTTCACAGCTTGAAAACTGCTCAATCTGTAGTCCAAGTAGGAGCTGGATATCATATAGACAGGTCTCTACTGTACACTATGGATTAGATGCTGACCCTCCCATTGTTGTTTTAAATATTACACAAAACCATCCAATGTCACGAGCTAGTGCAGCTGCAGCTGAGTAGAGCACTGGCATCTTGAACTAGGACAAAAAGCAGTTAGATATACAAAGCATATGAATATGTAAATGATGTAATAACTAAATTAGGGAAATTTAAGAAGATTCAGTATCTATAATGAAATGCATCCCAGTAGCTTTTTAAAAAAAAAAAAAGGGTTAGGGTATGCACAAATATTCAGAAGTATTTGGTGTACATTTATTTTGATTGAGCTTGCTTACCGACTGCAGACACTTTTAAGTCCTGCTTATCTCTGACTTCTGTCATGAAGACCTCCATGTCTTCATAATTGGAAAAACTGAAGCAAAAGGGATCAGCTGCTGCCCTTTGCTCATTCTCATCTTCAGCGGACACCAGAATTTCCACAGCCTTCATAGCCCCCTTCGGGCTATACACCAGAACCGATGGAGGCAGGACCTTGTCAGAAAAATGTTGCTGATTGTCTTTCAGCCACGATAGGGCCTTTCTTGCATCTTGTATGAAGACATCTGTGTAATTTCCATTGAGAGAAAACCCAATTAAAGCATGATGGTTAAAATAATGACATTGATTGAACAATGACTTTTATTTAGCTTCTTGCTGTAGTACAATAAACATATAGCACCCTGATTATAAGAAAAAGTAACCTGTCTTGCAGAGTTCTTTGGAGCTAATTAAGTTAATAACTACTTTAAGTGTTATATGCATCCACTCTGCGCTGCTTAATGACACCTATCTCAAACTTTGATGGCACTAACTCACATTGAGTGTTATCACGTCGTCACTTTCACCCTGATTTTCCTTTTACTACTTGTCATTTGATTGCAAAGTCTTTCTTCTCTGACTGACAGATAAGGTGGTGGTTGTCCTCCACCCTCTTACATGTTTCTTGATATCTGGTATTACTATTTTCAGAATGACTTTAATTTCTTTTTTTCTGCCCACAGCCTATTTTAGGGGACATAACATTCCCAATATTCTCTCTCCTTGTTTTCTCCAGGTTGCACCTCAGACAAATCTATTTCCTTGAATAGACAAATAACGGTGTTTGCGAGTATGCTGTTTACCTGTTACAGGCATGCAGTGGTCAGTTTAAAATGATTCATTCATTTACAACCTCTCCTTTAATCATGAAGGATAAAAAGCACAACTTTACTCATCTAAATCGGTTTAATATATTCTTCCTGAGATTGGAACTGAGATGGGAAGAAGGCTTTCTGTTTTTTAATGTACTTCTCCTTGGCTCTTCATATTAATGTCCAGATCCTTAGTTTAAAGACTTGTATGAAACTATTTTAACTACAGAAATTCTATGTACCTTTAAAGGTAAATGTATACATATTTGTTAATTTTGGTTTCCTCAGGCTGCAGGAACAGTGTATTCAACAAAAGATTAGATCAATGAAATGATCATAAGGTCATACAACAAACACTTGCTCTATCAAAAGTCATACTATACATCACAGATGCAAAAAAAAGAAAATTATCTCACGTTCAACTGCTTTGTCAACTGACGCTTCTGAGAATGAGTTGGCAGGGAGAAATGCAACTTGAGGAGCCTCCTCTTTGGCTGCCTTTGCTTTAGGCATTCTATAAAAGAAAAGACGTTTTAAGATGAAACATGACCAACATGGGGCATTATATTTACACTACTTCAGCATATTTTGTGAATGCGTCCTAGATTTGGTTTTAAGGAAAATCTGTTCTGGCAGTTTTCACGCATCAGACATGTTTCTGTTGTGTGACAGACTACGAATGCAGCCAATAGACAAACAATGGATGTTAATTTAAAAACAGATTTCTCTGGCTGGCTGCAGGGACAGACTGGTAAATGTCGGTGGTCACACATGGCGGCAAACTGCGCTTTAATATCTGCAATAAAAGCATTTGCTCCAAACACATGCGCTACATCCCTGTTCTACTTTGTTGTACTAGGGCCAGGAAAAAAAGGTTCAATATGAGAAAGAAAAACAGGCAAAAGTGAATGCATGTTATTCGAGTTGCTACTTAATTCAGACAAAACCAATTTATGTGCTTGGGGCCTGTAATCCTGAGGAATTCAATATCCAGTGATATAGCTATTTTGGATTACCTTTCTGGCCTCTAGCTCCACTGTAAGAAACCTGGGAGTCATCTTTGACCAAGACTTGTCATTCCCTGCTCACATTAAAAATATTTCTAGGACTTCCTTCGTTCACCTAGGCAACATGGTAAAGGTCAGACACTTCCTGTCTCTAGAACAGTGGTTCTTAACCTGGGTTCGATCGAACCCTAGGGGTTTGGTGAGTCGGTCTCAGGGGTTTGGTGGAGCCTCCGCCGCAGAGGTCCACCCCTCACTCTAGTCTGCTGTTAGTGGGCACAGTCATTGAAAGCGTTAAGGTTAGGATTATTAGTGAGGGTGCGGGGAATGAGCATATGAAACTGGTGGGGCTTGGTGCCTCCAACAAGGTTTTCCGGCTGCCAAAAAGTTTCTGAGGACTTTCCAGCTGATCCAGGATACAGCTGCACGTACATAAACAGCCACTAGAAGAAAGAATCATATCTCAACTGTATTAGCTTCTCTGCACTGGCTTCCTGTGAATTTAGGAATAGAAATCTAAACCCTCCTCCTTACCTACAAAGCTTTTAAACGGCCAGGCTCCATCCTACCTTAAGGATCTCATAGACCCATATCACCCATCGAAAAGACTACGCAAAATTTCTAAAATTAAAAAGGGAGGCAGAGCCTTCAACTACCAGGCTCTTCTCCTGTGAAATCCTCTTCCTGTTTCAGTCTGGGGGACAGACACCCTTCCTATATCTAAGAATGGGTTTAAAAACTTGTCTCTTTGAAGAAGCTTATAGTTAGAGCTGGTTGGTCTACGACATTGCTATGCTGATATAGGTTTAAACTTTTGGGTCCTGATAGATACTGTGAGCTTCTCACTCTTTCTTCCATCTTTGCCATCTGCACACATCTATTGCACATCTGTCTGTCCTGGAAGACCTCTATTACTCTACTACCCCTCTTTTTTCAGTTAAAGGTTTTTTAGGGAGTTTTACCTCGTAGGATTTGAGGGTCTAAGGACATGAGATGTTGTGTTGCTTTTGTACAAACTGTAAAGCCGAATCTGTGATTTGTGATTCTGGGCTACACGAATAAAATTGACTTAAAGTGAATTATTTAAGGGGATATATTTTAGCCAGATTTTTTTCCTCTTATGTTGGACCCTTTTTTTGCCTGGTCCTAATGCTCCTACTCGTTGAGCGGTTGCAAGTATTTACGGTGAAGAGAAAGCATTTTTTTGCAGACTTGCAACTTGGAATTCAGAAGTGATCAGTTTTACCTGCAGCATGCTAGTGCCCGCACTCAAAAACCCCAACACATGACAAAAATTGGTAGCTAAATTTTTTCTTTTACAAAACCCATTGGAAACATAGCCTATGATGTCATACTAAATATAAAATTGTACATTATTTACAGTCCAGAAATTAAACAATGAATGTAAACCACTAACTGTTTTAACTCACATGTTAACTACTTTAGTAATGTTAGCCAACGGTAGCACAGCCATTTCGCGTAAGCTACTTTGAGCAGCCTACGTTACTTAACATTTCATCACTTCTGAAGTCTACAATGAAAATTATAACACGTTTGTACTAATCAACACAAAATATTTAATATTGTATTCCAACAACAAAAATTACCTGCAGAATTGCGTGTCTGTCCAGTATCCGCGCGTAGGGATTACACGATAGGCTCAAGTGCTGTTTAGAACAGGGCGGCGCTTTCAAAAGAAATACTTGACAGTGATTGGATGAACGTTCTGTCTATCACCATCACCGAGGATTACACCGTGTCCTATACTGGTCGTGAGCAGGTTCAAACCCGATAGAATTATTATTAATAATTATTATTTTTACATAATAAACACAGAAATCAAGTCAAAAGAGCACCTGCTCCTAAATTATAGGTCTACCTATAAGACATCTTAGGCGAGACTACTAGACTATTTTATCTGCACCTTTTGTTTTGTTTATTAGGATCCTGGTTAGCTGCAGCTTGCTTACTGCAGTTCAATACATCATTTATTTATGAGAAGGCTCTTTTTGGTTTCATAAGATTCATCACAAGATATAAAAAACTGTTTTTTCTCCATGCTTGCTCAATATGAGTAGTAAAACATAGTAAAATGTTAAGCACAAAAGCAGAATTCTGAAAAAAAAACAGGCTTGACCTACTTTAATCTGTGCATCTTGGCTCCATCAGTTGCACAAGGGCAGCTGATGTAAATAAATGAAATTCAATTTTAGTCATATTTTCAAAATCTAGTATTTATTAGAATCTGATCATTTAGAGATTTTTTCCTTCATCAAACTCCACTATATTCTTGTTCTACATGTCTCTGGCTATGTCTGTAAAAAATCTGTAGACAATTGAGAGTACCATTTTACCATTTCATGCAGAAATCACACACCTTGTATGGCTAAAGGTTGGCAGATTTTCAACATTCATTAAAAAATAATCTTGTTCTATAAGGTCGCTGTAGAATAAGGTCACTGCCTATAACTGTGCATAATTTGAAGTCAGTTGACTTTACCTTCACAAAGTGTATATTGCCTGCTGAAATCACAGGTAATATATACTCTCTCATCAATTAGCCAAATTTTAAAAACATAATTGACAACATTTTAAAATTGTTTTCTAAAATCAACACTGTATTCTTATTTTACATGTCCCTGAGTATGTATTGTAATTTGAGGTCAGTAGACTGTACCATTTTCAATATAATCCCATGCTGGGGTCCAAACCAATACACACCATTGCCAATGAGACAATGGTCTGTATTAGTTTTAAACATTCATTGTAAATAAAAATCTAATTATTTTCAATTTTCATGAACCCACACTTCAGAAACTGGGCCCAGGGCAGTGGTCCACTACAATAAGAACCCCGAACCCAAGATGACCACTGCCTTGCTAAAGACACTGAGGGTAAAAGTGATTGTTCAATGTGTCTCCAGAACTAGAACCTGATGGAGCACATGTGAGACATCTTGAAATGAAAGGTGGGGAGGTGTCTAACCTCCAACAGCTCTGTGATGTCACCATGAAGGAGTGGAAACATTTCTGTATTGATAAGTGCTATCAAAGTAGCTATCCATAGGGGAAATTCTAACATCATTCGACTATGTGTTGTTGAGTAAGTGTTGACTAGAGCAATTCACAAAGCGTGTGCCACACATCAATATTTTATAAGACCTGAATACCCAAAGTTCCTTTCTTCGGGGTTTGCTTTATGTGACCCATAGCATAGACGCATTATAGACCTGGATACAGCTCCACCTCTCAGCAGGACATCAATTTTTCCAAGTTTTGTAGTACTGCAACAAAAAATACATGCACCCAGAGGCCCCAGAGCATCATAGGGGGTGACTCTGTGCAGTCTCAATGGGTCTTTTAATGCAGAAGTAAACCTTTGAGTCAGGAATCTTTTCAGTATGTGTGCCAGGAAAGCAACTAACATTGAAATGAACAACGGCCATTGGTCGATTAGGACCAAGAGGTAAAATTAACACAATTATATAAAAAGTCAACAGAAAAAAGTAACAGAAGAAAGGAAGACTCAAACATATCTAACTAGTGAACACAAGAGGGCTTATGTACTGGGTGGTCCTCTCATACAAACACAAAGAGGGTTAGATTAAATACAAATAACTACAGCTAATTGATTGATTGACTAATAAAAAAATATAAAAGGTAACTTAATAAGTACCATCTATACTTAACTAAAACCAAATTAAATTACCAATTGTCTAAACAAAATATAACTAAACATTCAATAACCTCCCATGATGCACTGGCTCTTCAGCTGGCCCAATTAGGGAGGCCTGCTACAAAATGGCTGGAGCTGGTGGATCCTTTTGCCTGGAGGACTTCAGCAGCACCAGTAACACTTGTGTGGCGGTGCAGCCATCGTGCTTGGAAAACTTGGTAGAATATGTCGTCGAGTCAAATTGTTGAGACAATGCACCATCATCCCACTTTGCGTACTTCTCCCAGTACAATTCTTTGCTGCAAATTCAGTGTACTGACTTGTGCGATGCACTGAATTCAACATGGGAGTACTTTTGCAAAGGAAACACTGCCCCTGCATGCTTAGTGGAAAAGGCTTGACAGCATCCACTTATTCTATTAATACTTTTTAAAGACAACAGAGTGTAACAGGGGGGGCACGGATGTAACGGGGGTTAGCGCTGTTGCCTCACAGCAAGAAGGTCGCAGGTTCAAGACCTCCTTGGTCCTGGGTCTGGGACCTTTCTGTGTGGAGTTTGCATGTTCTCCCCGTGTCTGCGTGGGTTTTCACCGGGTACTCCGGCTTCCTCCCACAGTCCAAAAACATGCTCAGGTTAATTGGCAACTCTAAATTGCCCGTAGGTGTGAGTGTGTGAGTAAATGGTGTGTGTGCCCCACGATTGGCTGGCGACCATCTGGGGTGTATCCCTGCCTCTCGTCGTAACGCGCTGGGATAGGCTCCAGCAGACCCCTGCGACCCTAATGAGGAATAAGCAGGTATAGAAAATGAGAGAGAGAGAGAGAGAGAGAGTGTAACAGATAAACAGTGGTTTTCTTTATACAGATCACATACAGGTGTATTAAGAACATGTAAAAAGAAGAGCTCCACTTTATATTGCACGAGCCTCAACATCATGAACACACAGTTAACATATTTAGCCCATATATTATAAACAGTGCTATTGTTCATACAGCACCAGTGGTGCAATTTCACACTGCACATTGCTTATGAGACAGACTGCAGAGCTGTGTTGAGGTTGTGCCTCACCCTGGAGAATTTTTTTTGGCAACTTTGGGGTTCATACAGCTCATGAAGAACATGTAAAAAGAAGGGCTCCACCTAATATTGCACCAGCCTCCACATCATCAACACACAGTTAACATATTTAGCCCATAAAAAGTGCCCTTCTTCATGCTCCTCCGGTGGTACCAGACAGTTCGCATTCCCATTTTATGACATGACAAGATGCAAAACAATGCAGATGTTGTTAGTGTAATCTTCACCTGGTGAACTTCTTTGGAGTTTGTAGTCAGGACCTCTACAATGAAGTGTTAACCATGCAATACATTATGTCAGCAGGAGCATCTTAAACACACATTTATCACATAAGACAGTTTACTGCAAGGTGATGCAGAGGTTGTGAGTACAAGCCTCACCTGGAGCATTTAGCTGGACAATCTTACAATGCCGAACACCTTTCGACTTTGTATGTTGTTAAGGATCTGTAAAATGAAGGGCTACCCATTATATGACATGACAAGATGCAAAACAATGCACATGTTAGTGTAATCCTTCCCTGGTGAACTTCTTTGGAGTTTGTATGCAGTCAGGACCACTACAAAGAAGTGTTAACCATGCAATACATTGTCACAGCAGCAGCATCTTCAACACACATTTAACACAGTCATCACATATATTTTAAATAGTACTGTCTTTTTTAGTGGTGTAATCTTCAGCGCCTGTTATAGGAAAATGTACTGCAGGGAGATGCAGAGGTTGTCAGTTAAAGCCTCACCTGGAGAAATTTTGGGGTAACTTTGGGGTTCATATAGCTCGTTAAGAATGAGTAAAAAGAAGGGCTCCACGTAATATTGCACCAGCCTCAACATCATCAACACACAGTCAACATATTTAGCTCATATATTATAAACAGTAGACTCCTTCATTCTGCTCCAGTGGTGCAATCGGTCAGCACATGGTACTTATAAGACAGTTCACTGCAGAGCCATGCCGAGGTTGTGAGTTCAAGCCTCACCTGGAGCATTTAGTTTCACAATCTTACAATGCCGAACACCTTTCGACTTTCTGTGTTCTTTAGGACCTGTAAAATGAAATTGTATGACATGAGAAGATGCAACGCATTGCAGTAGTTGATAGTGAACTCTTCACCTGGTGAACTTAATTGCAGATCCATGGAGTTCAGCACCTGTACAATTAAATGTTAACCATGCAATACATCATGCCACCAGCAACATCTTCAACACAAAGTTATTATATTTAACCCTTATATTATAACAGTGCTCTTCTTCATATGGCTCCAGTGGTGCAATCGGTCAGCACACGGTACTTATAAGACAGTTCGCTGCAGAGCCATACCAGAGTTGTGAGTGCAAGCCTCACCTGGAGCATTTAGTTGGACAATCTTACAATGCTGATGACCTTTTGGCTTCATTTGTTGTTAAGGATCTGTAAAATGAAGGGCTACCCATTATATGACATGACAAGATGCAAAAAAATGCAGATGTTTTTAGTGTAATCTTCACCTGGTGAAGTTCTTTGGAGTTTGTATGAAGTCAGGACCTCTACAATGGAGTGTTAACCATGCAATACATTATGTCAGCAGCAGCATCTTTAACACACAATTAACACATTAATCACATAAGGCAGTTTACTGCAGGGTGATGCAGAGGTTGTGAGTTCAAGCCTCACCCTGGAGAATTTTTTTTGGCATCTTTGGGGTTCATATAGCTCGTTAAGAACATGTAAAAAGAAGGGCTCCACCTAATATGGCACCAGCCTCAACATCATCAACACACAGTCAACATATTGAGCTTATATATTATAAACAGTACTCTCCTTCGTACTGCTCCAGTGGTGCAATCGGTCAGCACATGGTACTTATAAGACAGTTCACTGCAGAGCCATGCCGAGGTTGTGAGTTCAAGCCTCACCTGGAGCATTTAGTTTCACAATCTTACAATGCCGAACACCTTTCAACTTTCTGTGTTCTTTAGGACCTGTAAAATGAAATTGTATGACATGAGAAGATGCAAAGCAATGCAGTAGTTGATAGTGAACTCTTCACCTGGTGAACCTAATTGCAGATCCATGGAGTTCAGGACCTGTACAATGAAGTGTTAACCATGCAATACATCATGCCACCAGCAACATCTTCAACACAAAGTTATTATATTTAACCCTTATATTATAACAGTGCTCTTCTTCATACGGCTCCAGTGGTGCAATCGGTCAGCACACGATACTTATAAGACAGTTCGCTGCAGAGCCATACCAGAGTTGTGAGTGAGAGCCTCACCTGGAGCATTTAGTTGGACAATCTTACACTGCTGATGACCTTTTGGCTTCATTTGTTGTTAAGGACCTTTAAAATAAAGGGCTACCCATTATATGTCATCACAAGATGCAGAAAAATGCAGATGTTGTTAGTGTAATCTTCACCTGGTGAACTTCTTTGGAGTTTGTATGAAGTCAGGACCTCTACAATGGAGTGTTAACCATGCAATACATTATGTCAGCAGCAGCATCTTTAACACACAATTAACACATTAATCACATAAGGCAGTTTACTGCAGGGTGATGCAGAGGTTGTGAGTTCAAGCCTCACCCTGGAGAATTTTTTTTGGCATCTTTGGGGTTCATATAGTTCGTTAAGAACATGTGAAAAGAAGGGCTCCACCTAATATGGCACCAGCCTCAACATCATCAACACACAGTCAACATATTTAGCTTATATATTATAAACAGTACTCTCATTCGTACTGCTCCAGTGGTGCAATCGGTCAGCACATGGTACTTATAAGACAGTTCACTGCAGAGCCATGCCGAGGTTGTGAGTTCAAGCCTCACCTGGAGCATTTAGTTTCACAATCTTACAATGCCGAACACCTTTCGACTTTCTGTGTTCTTTAGGACCTGTAAAATGAAATTGTATGACATGAGAAGATGCAAAGCAATGCAGTAGTTGATAGTGAACTCTTCACCCGATGAACCTAATTGCAGATCCATGGAGTTCAGGACCTGTACAATGAAGTGTTAACCATGCAATACATCATGCCACCAGCAACATCTTCAACACAAAGTTATTATATTTAACCCTTATATTATAACAGTGCTCTTCTTCATATGACCCCAGTGGTGCAATCGGTCAGCACACGATACTTATAAGACAGTTCGCTGCAGAGCCATACCAGAGTTGTGAGTGCAAGCCTCACCTGGAGCATTTAGTTGGACAATCTTACAATGCTGATGACCTTTTGGCTTCATTTGTTGTTAAGGATCTGTAAAATGAAGGGCTACCCATTATATGACATGACAAGATGCAAAAAAAATGCAGATGTTGTTAGTGTAATCTTCACCTGGTGAACTTCTTTGGACTTTGTAGTCAGGACCTCTACACTGAAGTGTTAACCATGCAATACAATATGTCAGCAGGAGCATCTTAAACACACATTTATCACATAAGACAGTTTACTGCAAGGTGATGCAGAGGTTGTGAGTGCAAGCCTCACCTGGAGCATTTAGCTGGACAATCTTACAATGCCGAACACCTTTCGACTTTGTATGTTGTTAAGGATCTGTAAAATGAAGGGCTACCCATTATATGACATGACAAGATGCAAAACAATGCACATGTTAGTGTAATCCTCCCCTGGTGAACTTCTTTGGAGTTTGTATGCAGTCAGGACCACTACAAAGAAGTGTTAACCATGCAATACATTGTCACAGCAGCAGCATCTTCAACACACATTTAACACAGTCATCACATATATTTTAAATAGTACTGTCTTTTTTAGTGGTGTAATCTTCAGCGCCTGTTATAAGAAAATGTACTGCAGGGAGATGCAGAGGTTGTCAGTTAAAGCCTCACCTGGAGAAATTTTGGGGTAACTTTGGGGTTCATATAGCTCATTAAGAACATGTAAAAAGAAGGGCTCCATGTAATATGGCACCAGCCTCAACATCATCAACACACAGTCAACATATTTAGCTCATATATTATAAACAGTACTCTTCTTCATACTGCTCCAGTGGTGCAATCGGTCAGCCCATGGTACTTATAAGACAGTTCACTACAGAGCCATGCCGAGGTTGTGAGTTCAAGCCTCACCTGGAGCATTTAGTTTCGAAATCTTACAATGCCCAACACCTTTCCACTTTCTGTGTTCTTTAGGACCTGTAAAATGACATTGTATGACATGAGAAGATGCAAAGCAATGCAGTAGTTGATAGTGAACTCTTCACCTGGTGAACGTAATTGCAGATCCATGGAGTTCAGGACCTGTACAATGAAGTGTTAACCATGCAATACATCATGCCACCAGCAACATCTTCAACACAAAGTTATTATATTTAACCCTTATATTATAACAGTGCTCTTCTTCATATGGCTCCAGTGGTGCAATCGGTCAGCACACGGTACTTATAAGACAGTTCGCTGCAGAGCCATACCAGAGTTGTGAGTGCAAGCCTCACCTGGAGCATTTAGTTGGACAATCTTACAATGCTGATGACCTTTTGGCTTCATTTGTTGTTAAGGACCTTTAAAATAAAGGGCTACCCATTATATGTCATCACAAGATGCAAAAAAATGCAGATGTTGTTAGTGTAATCTTCACCTGGTGAACTTCTTTGGAGTTTGTATGAAGTCAGGACCTCTACAATGGAGTGTTAACCATGCAATACATTATGTCAGCAGCAGCATCTTTAACACACAATTAACACATTCATCACATAAGGCAGTTTACTGCAGGGTGATGCAGAGGTTGTGAGTTCAAGCCTCACCCTGGAGAATTTTTTTTGGCATCTTTGGGGTTCATATAGCTCGTTAAGAACATGTAAAAAGAAGGGCTCCACCTAATATGGCACCAGCCTCAACATCATCAACACACAGTCAACATATTGAGCTTATATATTATAAACAGTACTCTCCTTCGTTCTGCTCCAGTGGTGCAATCGGTCAGCACATGGTACTTATAAGACAGTTCACTGCAGAGCCATGCCGAGGTTGTGAGTTCAAGCCTCACCTGGAGCATTTAGTTTCACAATCTTACAATGCCGAACACCTTTCGACTTTCTGTGTTCTTTAGGACCTGTAAAATGACATTGTATGACATGAGAAGATGCAAAGCAATGCAGTAGTTGATAGTGAACTCTTCACCTGGTGAACCTAATTGCAGATCCATGGAGTTCAGGACCTGTACAATGAAGTGTTAACCATGCAATACATCATGCCACCAGCAACATCTTCAACACAAAGTTATTATATTTAACCCTTATATTATAACAGTGCTCTTCTTCATACGGCTCCAGTGGTGCAATCGGTCAGCACACGATACTTATAAGACAGTTCGCTGCAGAGCCATACCAGGGTTGTGAGTGAGAGCCTCACCTGGAGCATTTAGTTGGACAATCTTACACTGCTGATGACCTTTTGGCTTCATTTGTTGTTAAGGATCTGTAAAATGAAGGGCTACCCATTTTATGACATGACAAGATGCAAAACAATGCACATGTTTTTAGTGTAATCTTCACCTGGTGAAGTTCTTTGGAGTTTGTAGTCAGGACCTCTACAATGAAGTGTTAACCATGCAATACATTATGTCAGCAGGAGCATCTTAAACACACATTTATCACATAAGACAGTTTACTGCAAGGTGATGCAGAGGTTGTGAGTGCAAGCCTCACCTGGAGCATTTAGCTGGACAATCTTACACTGCTGATGACCTTTTGGCTTCATTTGTTGTTAAGGATCTGTAAAATGAAGGGCTACCCATTATATTACATGACAAGATGCAAAACAATGGACATGTTAGTGTAATCCTCCCCTGGTGAACTTTGGAGTTTGTATGCAGTCAGGACCACTACAAAGAAGTCTTAACCATGCAATACATTGACACAGCAGCAGCATCTTCAACACACATTTAACACAGTCATCACATATATTTTAAATAGTACTGTCTTTTTTAGTGGTGTAATCTTCAGCGCCTGTTATAAGACAATGTACTGCAGGGAGATGCAGAGGTTGTCAGTTAAAGCCTCACCTGGAGAAATTTTGGGGTAACTTTGGGGTTCATATAGCTCGTTAAGAACATGTAAAAAGAAGGGCTCCATGTAATATGGCACCAGCCTCAACATCATCAACACACAGTCAACATATTTAGCTCATATATTATAAACAGTACTCTTCTTCATACTGCTCCAGTGGTGCAATCGGTCAGCACATGGTACTTATAAGACAGTTCACTACAGAGCCATGCCGAGGTTGTGAGTTCAAGCCTCACCTGGAGCATTTAGTTTCGAAATCTTACAATGCCCAACACCTTTCGACTTTCTGTGTTCTTTAGGACCTGTAAAATGACATTGTATGACATGAGAAGATGCAAAGCAATGCAGTAGTTGATAGTGAACCCTTCACCTGGTGAACCTAATTGCAGATCCATGGAGTTCAGGACCTGTACAATGAAGTATTAACCATGCAATACATCATGCCACCAGCAACATCTTCAACACAAAGTTATTATATTTAACCCTTATATTACAACAGTGCTCTTCTTCATACGGCTCCAATGGTGCAATCGGTCAGCACACGATACTTATAAGACAGTTCGCTGCAGAGCCATACCAGGGTTGTGAGTGAAAGCCTCACCTGGAGCATTTAGTTGGACAATCTTACAATGCTGATGACCTTTTGGCTTCATTTGTTGTTAAGGACCTTTAAAATAAAGGGCTACCCATTATATGTCATCACAAGATGCAAAAAAATGCAGATGTTGTTAGTGTAATCTTCACCTGGTGAACTTCTTTGGAGTTTGTATGAAGTCAGGACCTCTACAATGGAGTGTTAACCATGCAATACATTATGTCAGCAGCAGCATCTTTAACACACAATTAACACATTAATCACATAAGGCAGTTTACTGCAGGGTGATGCAGAGGTTGTGAGTTCAAGCCTCACCCTGGAGAATTTTTTTTGGCATCTTTTGGGTTCATATAGCTCGTTAAGAACATGTAAAAAGAAGGGCTCCATCTAATATGGCACCAGCCTCAACATCATCAACACACAGTCAACATATTTAGCTTATATATTATAAACAGTACTCTCCTTCGGACTGCTCCAGTGGTGCAATCGGTCAGCACATGGTACTTATAAGACAGTTCACTGCAGAGCCATGCCGAGGTTGTGAGTTCAAGCCTCACCTGGAGCATTTAGTTTCACAATCTTACAATGCCGAACACCTTTCGACTTTCTGTGTTCTTTAGGACCTGTAAAATGACATGGTATGACATGAGAAGATGCAAAGCAATGCAGTAGTTGATAGTGAACTCTTCACCTGGTGAACCTAATTGCAGATCCATGGAGTTCAGGACCTGTACAATGAAGTGTTAACCATGCAATACATCATGCCACCAGCAACATCTTCAACACAAAGTTATTATATTTAACCATTATATTATAACAGTGCTCTTCTTCATATGGCTCCAGTGGTGCAATCGGTCAGCACACGGTACTTATAAGACAATTTGCTGCAGAGCCATACCAGAGATGTGAGTGCAAGCCTCACCTGGAGCATTTAGTTGGACAATCTTACAATGCTGATGACCTTTTGGCTTCATTTGTTGTTAAGGATCTGTAAAATGAAGGGCTACCCATTATATGACATGACAAGATGCAAAAAAATGCAGATGTTGTTAGTGTAATCTTCACCTGGTGAACTTCTTTGGAGTTTGTAGTCAGGACCTCTACACTGAAGTGTTAACCATGCAATACATTATGTCAGCAGGAGCATCTTAAACACACATTTATCAGATAAGACAGTTTACTGCAAGGTGATGCAGAGGTTGTGAGTGCAAGCCTCACCTGGAGCATTTAGCTGGACAATCTTACAATGCCGAACACCTTTCGACTTTGTATGTTGTTAAGGATCTGTAAAATGAAGGGCTACCCATTATATGACATGACAAGATGCAAAACAATGCACATGTTAGTGTAATCCTCCCCTGGTGAACTTCTTTGGCGTTTGTATGCAGTCAGGACCACTACAAAGAAGTCTTAACCATGCAATACATTGTCACAGCAGCAGCATCTTCAACACACATTTAATACAGTCATCACATATATTTTAAATAGTACTGTCTTTTTTAGTGGTGTAATCTTCAGCGCCTGTTATAAGAAAATGTACTGCAGGGAGATGCAGAGGTTGTCAGTTAAAGCCTCACCTGGAGAAATTTTGGGGTAACTTTGGGGTTCATATAGCTCGTTAAGAACATGTAAAAAGAAGGGCTCCACGTAATATTGCACCAGCCTCAACATTATCAACACACAGTCAACATATTTAGCTCATATATTATAAACAGTAGACTCCTTCATACTGCTCCAGTGGTGCAATCGGTCAGCACATGGTACTTATAAGACAGTTCACTGCAGAGCCATGCCGAGGTTGTGAGTTCAAGCCTCACCTGGAGCATTTAGTTTCACAATCTTACAATGCCGAACACCTTTCGACTTTCTGTGTTCTTTAGGACCTGTAAAATGAAATTGTATGACATGAGAAGATGCAACGCATTGCAGTAGTTGATAGTGAACTCTTCACCTGGTGAACCTAATTGCAGATCCATGGAGTTCAGCACCTGTACAATTAAATGTTAACCATGCAATACATCATGCCACCAGCAACATCTTCAACACAAAGTTATTATATTCAACCCTTATATTATAACAGTGCTCTTCTTCATACGGCTCCAGTGGTGCAATCGGTCAGCACACGATACTTATAAGACAGTTCGCTGCAGAGCCATACCAGGGTTGTGAGTGAAAGCCTCACCTGGAGCATTTAGTTGGACAATCTTACAATGCTGATGACCTTTTGGCTTCATTTGTTGTTAAGGACCTTTAAAATAAAGGGCTACCCATTATATGTCATCACAAGATGCAAAAAAATGCAGATGTTGTTAGTGTAATCTTCACCTGGTGAACTTCTTTGGAGTTTGTATGAAGTCAGGACCTCTACAATGGAGTGTTAACCATGCAATAAATTATGTCAGCAGCAGCATCTTTAACACACAATTAACACATTAATCACATAAGGCAGTTTACTGCAGGGTGATGCAGAGGTTGTGAGTTCAAGCCTCACCCTGGAGAATTTTTTTTGGCATCTTTGGGGTTCATATAGCTCGTTAAGAACATGTAAAAAGAAGGGCTCCACCTAATATGGCACCAGCCTCAACATCATCAACACACAGTCAACATATTTAGCTTATATATTATAAACAGTACTCTCCTTCGTACTGCTCCAGTGGTGCAATCGGTCAGCACATGGTACTTATAAGACAGTTCACTACAGAGCCATGCCGAGGTTGTGAGTTCAAGCCTCACCTGGAGCATTTAGTTTCGAAATCTTACAATGCCCAACACCTTTCGACTTTCTGTGTTCTTTAGGACCTGTAAAATGACATTGTATGACATGAGAAGATGCAAAGCAATGCAGTAGTTGATAGTGAACCCTTCACCTGGTGAACCTAATTGCAGATCCATGGAGTTCAGGACCTGTACAATAAAGTATTAACCATGCAATACATCATGCCACCAGCAACATCTTCAACACAAAGTTATTATATTTAACCATTATATTATAACAGTGCTCTTCTTCATATGGCTCCAGTGGTGCAATCGGTCAGCACACGGTACTTATAAGACAATTTGCTGCAGAGCCATACCAGAGATGTGAGTGCAAGCCTCACCTGGAGCATTTAGTTGGACAATCTTACAATGCTGATGACCTTTTGGCTTCATTTGTTGTTAAGGATCTGTAAAATGAAGGGCTACCCATTATATGACATGACAAGATGCAAAAAAATGCAGATGTTGTTAGTGTAATCTTCACCTGGTGAACTTCTTTGGAGTTTGTAGTCAGGACCTCTACACTGAAGTGTTAACCATGCAATACATTATGTCAGCAGGAGCATCTTAAACACACATTTATCAGATAAGACAGTTTACTGCAAGGTGATGCAGAGGTTGTGAGTGCAAGCCTCACCTGGAGCATTTAGCTGGACAATCTTACAATGCCGAACACCTTTCGACTTTGTATGTTGTTAAGGATCTGTAAAATGAAGGGCTACCCATTATATGACATGACAAGATGCAAAACAATGCACATGTTAGTGTAATCCTCCCCTGGTGAACTTCTTTGGCGTTTGTATGCAGTCAGGACCACTACAAAGAAGTCTTAACCATGCAATACATTGTCACAGCAGCAGCATCTTCAACACACATTTAACACAGTCATCACATATATTTTAAATAGTACTGTCTTTTTTAGTGGTGTAATCTTCAGCGCCTGTTATAAGAAAATGTACTGCAGGGAGATGCAGAGGTTGTCAGTTAAAGCCTCACCTGGAGAAATTTTGGGGTAACTTTGGGGTTCATATAGCTCGTTAAGAACATGTAAAAAGAAGGGCTCCACGTAATATTGCACCAGCCTCAACATTATCAACACACAGTCAACATATTTAGCTCATATATTATAAACAGTAGACTCCTTCATACTGCTCCAGTGGTGCAATCGGTCAGCACATGGTACTTATAAGACAGTTCACTGCAGAGCCATGCCGAGGTTGTAAATTCAAACCTCACCTGGAGCATTTAGTTTCACAATCTTACAATGCCGAACACCTTTCGACTTTCTGTGTTCTTTAGGACCTGTAAAATGAAATTGTATGACATGAGAAGATGCAACGCATTGCAGTAGTTGATAGTGAACTCTTCACCTGGTGAACTTAATTGCAGATCCATGGAGTTCAGCACCTGTACAATTAAATGTTAACCATGCAATACATTATGCCACCAGCAACATCTTCAACACAAAGTTATTATATTTAACCCTTATATTATAACAGTGCTCTTCTTCATATGGCTCCAGTGGTGCAATCGGTCAGCACACGGTACTTATAAGACAGTTCGCTGCAGAGCCATACCAGAGTTGTGAGTGCAAGCCTCACCTGGAGCATTTAGTTGGACAATCTTACAATGCTGATGACCTTTTGGCTTCATTTGTTGTTAAGGATCTGTAAAATGAAGGGCTACCCATTATATGACATGACAAGATGCAAAAAAATGCAGATGTTGTTAGTGTAATCTTCACCTGGTGAACTTCTTTGGAGTTTGTATGAAGTCAGGACCTCTACACTGAAGTGTTAACCATGCAATACATTATGTCAGCAGGAGCATCTTAAACACACATTTATCACATAAGACAGTTTACTGCCAGGTGATGCAGAGGTTGTGAGTGCAAGCCTCACCTGGAGCATTTAGCTGGACAATCTTACAATGCCGAACACCTTTCGACTTTGTATGTTGTTAAGGATCTGTAAAATGAAGGGCTACCCATTATATGACATGACAAGATGCAAAACAATGCACATGTTAGTGTAATCCTCCCCTGGTGAACTTCTTTGGCGTTTGTATGCAGTCAGGACCACTACAAAGAAGTCTTAACCATGCAATACATTGTCACAGCAGCAGCATCTTCAACACACATTTAACACAGTCATCACATATATTTTAAATAGTACTGTCTTTTTTAGTGGTGTAATCTTCAGCGCCTGTTATAAGAAAATGTACTGCAGGGAGATGCAGAGGTTGTCAGTTAAAGCCTCACCTGGAGAAATTTTGGGGTAACTTTGGGGTTCATATAGCTCGTTAAGAACATGTAAAAAGAAGGGCTCCACGTAATATTGCACCAGCCTCAACATTATCAACACACAGTCAACATATTTAGCTCATATATTATAAACAGTAGACTCCTTCATACTGCTCCAGTGGTGCAATCGGTCAGCACATGGTACTTATAAGACAGTTCACTGCAGAGCCATGCCGAGGTTGTAAATTCAAACCTCACCTGGAGCATTTAGTTTCACAATCTTACAATGCCGAACACCTTTCGACTTTCTGTGTTCTTTAGGACCTGTAAAATGAAATTGTATGACATGAGAAGATGCAACGCATTGCAGTAGTTGATAGTGAACTCTTCACCTGGTGAACTTAATTGCAGATCCATGGAGTTCAGCACCTGTACAATTAAATGTTAACCATGCAATACATTATGCCACCAGCAACATCTTCAACACAAAGTTATTATATTTAACCCTTATATTATAACAGTGCTCTTCTTCATATGGCTCCAGTGGTGCAATCGGTCAGCACACGGTACTTATAAGACAGTTCGCTGCAGAGCCATACCAGAGTTGTGAGTGCAAGCCTCACCTGGAGCATTTAGTTGGACAATCTTACAATGCTGATGACCTTTTGGCTTCATTTGTTGTTAAGGATCTGTAAAATGAAGGGCTACCCATTATATGACATGACAAGATGCAAAAAAATGCAGATGTTGTTAGTGTAATCTTCACCTGGTGAACTTCTTTGGAGTTTGTATGAAGTCAGGACCTCTACACTGAAGTGTTAACCATGCAATACATTATGTCAGCAGGAGCATCTTAAACACACATTTATCACATAAGACAGTTTACTGCCAGGTGATGCAGAGGTTGTGAGTGCAAGCCTCACCTGGAGCATTTAGCTGGACAATCTTACAATGCCGAACACCTTTCGACTTTGTATGTTGTTAAGGATCTGTAAAATGAAGGGCTACCCATTATATGACATGACAAGATGCAAAACAATGCACATGTTAGTGTAATCCTCCCCTGGTGAACTTCTTTGGCGTTTGTATGCAGTCAGGACCACTACAAAGAAGTCTTAACCATGCAATACATTGTCACAGCAGCAGAATCTTCAACACACATTTAACACAGTCATCACATATATTTTAAATAGTACTGTCTTTTTTAGTGGTGTAATCTTCAGCGCCTGTTATAAGAAAATGTACTGCAGGGAGATGCAGAGGTTGTCAGTTAAAGCCTCACCTGGAGAAATTTTGGGGTAACTTTGGGGTTCATATAGCTCGTTAAGAACATGTAAAAAGAAGGGCTCCACGTAATATTGCACCAGCCTCAACATTATCAACACACAGTCAACATATTTAGCTCATATATTATAAACAGTAGACTCCTTCATACTGCTCCAGTGGTGCAATCGGTCAGCACATGGTACTTATAAGACAGTTCACTGCAGAGCCATGCCGAGGTTGTGAGTTCAAGCCTCACCTGGAGCATTTAGTTTCACAATCTTACAATGCCGAACACCTTTCGACTTTCTGTGTTCTTTAGGACCTGTAAAATGAAATTGTATGACATGAGAAGATGCAACGCATTGCAGTAGTTGATAGTGAACTCTTCACCTGGTGAACCTAATTGCAGATCCATGGAGTTCAGCACCTGTACAATTAAATGTTAACCATGCAATACATCATGCCACCAGCAACATCTTCAACACAAAGTTATTATATTCAACCCTTATATTATAACAGTGCTCTTCTTCATACGGCTCCAGTGGTGCAATCGGTCAGCACACGATACTTATAAGACAGTTCGCTGCAGAGCCATACCAGGGTTGTGAGTGAAAGCCTCACCTGGAGCATTTAGTTGGACAATCTTACAATGCTGATGACCTTTTGGCTTCATTTGTTGTTAAGGACCTTTAAAATAAAGGGCTACCCATTATATGTCATCACAAGATGCAAAAAAATGCAGATGTTGTTAGTGTAATCTTCACCTGGTGAACTTCTTTGGAGTTTGTATGAAGTCAGGACCTCTACAATGGAGTGTTAACCATGCAATAAATTATGTCAGCAGCAGCATCTTTAACACACAATTAACACATTAATCACATAAGGCAGTTTACTGCAGGGTGATGCAGAGGTTGTGAGTTCAAGCCTCACCCTGGAGAATTTTTTTTGGCATCTTTGGGGTTCATATAGCTCGTTAAGAACATGTAAAAAGAAGGGCTCCACCTAATATGGCACCAGCCTCAACATCATCAACACACAGTCAACATATTTAGCTTATATATTATAAACAGTACTCTCCTTCGTACTGCTCCAGTGGTGCAATCGGTCAGCACATGGTACTTATAAGACAGTTCACTGCAGAGCCATGCCGAGGTTGTGAGTTCAAGCCTCACCTGGAGCATTTAGTTTCACAATCTTACAATGCCGAACACCTTTCGACTTTCTGTGTTCTTTAGGACCTGTAAAATGACATTGTATGACATGAGAAGATGCAAAGCAATGCAGTAGTTGATAGTGAACTCTTCACCTGGTGAACCTAATTGCAGATCCATGGAGTTCAGGACCTGTACAATGAAGTGTTAACCATGCAATACATCATGCCACCAGCAACATCTTCAACACAAAGTTATTATATTTAACCCTTATATTATAACTGCTCTTCTTCATATGGCTCCAGTGGTGCAATCGGTCAGCACACGGTACTTATAAGACAGTTCGCTGCAGAGCCATACCAGAGATGTGAGTGCAAGCCTCACCTGGAGCATTTAGTTGGACAATCTTACAATGCTGATGACCATTTGGCTTCATTTGTTGTTAAGGATCTGTAAAATGAAGGGCTACCCATTATATGACATGACAAGATGCAAAAAAATGCAGATGTTGTTAGTGTAATCTTCACCTGGTGAACTTCTTTGGAGTTTGTAGTCAGGACCTCTACACTGAAGTGTTAACCATGCAATACATTATGTCAGCAGCAGCATCTTTAACACACAATTAACACATTAATCACATAAGGCAGTTTACTGCAGGGTGATGCAGAGGTTGTGAGTTCAAGCCTCACCCTGGAGAATTTTTTTTGGCATCTTTGGGGTTCATATAGCTCGTTAAGAACATGTAAAAAGAAGGGCTCCATCTAATATGGCACCAGCCTCAACATCATCAACACACAGTCAACATATTTAGCTTATATATTATAAACAGTACTCTCCTTCGTACTGCTCCAGTGGTGCAATCGGTCAGCACATGGTACTTATAAGACAGTTCACTGCAGAGCCATGCCGAGGTTGTGAGTTCAAGCCTCACCTGGAGCATTTAGTTTCACAATCTTACAATGCCGAACACCTTTTGACTTTCTGTGGTCTTTAGGACCTGTAAAATGACATTGTATGACATGAGAAGATGCAAAGCAATGCAGTAGTTGATAGTGAACTCTTCACCTGGTGAACCTAATTGCAGATCCATGGAGTTCAGGACCTATAGAATGAAGTGTTAACCATGCAATACATCATGCCACCAGCAACATCTTCAACACAAAGTTATTATATTTAACCCTTATATTATAACAGTGCTCTTCTTCATACGGCTCCAGTGGTGCAATCGGTCAGCACACGATACTTATAAGACAGTTCGCTGCAGAGCCATACCAGGGTTGTGAGTGAGAGCCTCACCTGGAGCATTTAGCTGGACAATCTTACACTGCTGATGACCTTTTGGCTTCATTTGTTGTTAAGGATCTGTAAAATGAAGGGCTACCCATTATATGACATGACAAGATGCAAAACAATGCACATGTTAGTGTAATCCTCCCCTGGTGAACTTCTTTGGCGTTTGTATGCAGTCAGGACCACTACAAAGAAGTGTTAACCATGCAATACATTGTCACAGCAGCAGCATCTTCAACACACATTTAACACAGTCATCACATATATTTTAAATAGTACTGTCTTTTTTAGTGGTGTAATCTTCAGCGCCTGTTATAAGAAAATGTACTGCAGGGAGATGCAGAGGTTGTCAGTTAAAGCCTCACCTGGAGAAATTTTGGGGTAACTTTGGGGTTCATATAGCTCGTTAAGAACATGTAAAAAGAAGGGCTCCACGTAATACTGCACCAGCCTCAACATTATCAACACACAGTCAACATATTTAGCTCATATATTATAAACAGTACTCTTCTTCATACTGCTCCAGTGGTGCAATCGGTCAGCACATGGTACTTATAAGACAGTTCACTACAGAGCCATGCCGAGGTTGAGAGTTCAAGCCTCACCTGGAGCATTTAGTTTCGAAATCTTACAATGCCGAACACCTTTCGACTTTCTGTGTTCTTTAGGACCTGTAAAATGACATTGTATGACATGAGAAGATGCAAAGCAATGCAGTAGTTGATAGTGAACTCTTCACCTGGTGAACCTAATTGCAGATCCATGGAGTTCAGGACCTGTACAATGAAGTGTTAACCATGCAATACATCATGCCACCAGCAACATCTTCAACACAAAGTTATTATATGTAACCCTTATATTATAACAGTGCTCTTCTTCATACGGCTCCAGTGGTGCAATCGGTCAGCACACGATACTTATAAGACAGTTCGCTGCAGAGCCATACCAGGGTTGTGAGTGAAAGCCTCACCTGGAGCATTTAGTTGGACAATCTTACAATGCTGATGACCTTTTGGCTTCATTTGTTGTTAAGGACCTTTAAAATAAAGGGCTACCCATTATATGACATCACAAGATGCAAAAAAATGCAGATGTTGTTAGTGTAATCTTCACCTGGTGAACTTCTTTGGAGTTTGTATGAAGTCAGGACCTCTACAATGGAGTGTTAACCATGCAATACATTATGTCAGCAGCAGCATCTTTAACACTCAATTAACACATTAATCACATAAGGCAGTTTACAGCAGGGTGATGCAGAGGTTGTGAGTTCAAGCCTCACCCTGGAGAATTTTTTTTGGCATCTTTGGGGTTCATATAGCTCATTAAAAACATGTAAAAAGAAGGGCTCCACCTAATATGGCACCAGCCTCAACATCATCAACACACAGTCAACATATTGAGCTTATATATTATAAACAGTACTCTCCTTCGTTCTGCTCCAGTGGTGCAATCGGTCAGCACATGGTACTTATAAGACAGTTCACTGCAGAGCCATGCCGAGGTTGTGAGTTCAAGCCTCACCTGGAGCATTTAGTTTCACAATCTTACAATGCCGAACACCTTTTGACTTTCTGTGGTCTTTAGGACCTGTAAAATGACATTGTATGACATGAGAAGATGCAAAGCAATGCAGTAGTTGATAGTGAACTCTTCACCTGGTGAACCTAATTGCAGATCCATGGAGTTCAGGACCTATAGAATGAAGTGTTAACCATGCAATACATCATGCCACCAGCAACATCTTCAACACAAAGTTATTATATTTAACCCTTATATTATAACAGTGGGCGACACGGTGGAGCAGTGGGTAGCACTGTTGCCTCACAGCAAGAAGGTCGCAGGTTCAAGACCGCCTTGGGGCCTGGGTCTGGGACCTTTCTGTGTGGAGTTTGCATGTTCTCCCCGTGTCTGCGTGGGTTTTCACCGGGTACTCCGGCTTCCTCCCACAATACAAAACATGCTCAGGTTAATTGGCAAACTCTAAATTGCCCATAGGTGTGAGTGTGTGTGTGAATGGTGTGTGAATGGTGTGTGTGCCCCACGATTGGCTGGCGACCATCTGGGGTGTATCCCCTGCCTCTCGCCATAAATGCGCTGGGATAGGCTCCAGCAGACCCCTGCGACCCTGAAAAGGAATAAGCGGGATAGAAAATGGATGGATGGATCTGTAAAATGAAGGGCTACCCATTATATGACATGACAAGATGCAAAACAATGCACATGTTAGTGTAATCCTCCCCTGGTGAACTTCTTTGGAGTTTGTAGTCAGGACCTCTACACTGAAGTGTTAACCATGCAATACATTATGTCAGCAGGAGCATCTTCAACACACATTTAACACAGTCATCACATATATTTTAAATAGTACTGTCTTTTTTAGTGGTGTAATCTTCAGCGCCTGTTATAAGAAAATGTAC
Organism: Eupleurogrammus muticus; assembly: GCA_036785175.1. NCBI lineage: Eukaryota > Metazoa > Chordata > Actinopteri > Scombriformes > Trichiuridae > Eupleurogrammus > Eupleurogrammus muticus. The sequence goes on from JAYKQN010000019.1 coordinate 15,408,401, forward strand.
TGCAGGGAGATGCAGAGGTTGTCAGTTAAAGCCTCACCTGGAGAAATTTTGGGGTAACTTTGGGGTTCATATGGCTCGTTAAGAACATGTAAAAAGAAGGGCTCCATGTAATATGGCACCAGCCTCAACATCAACACACAGTCAACATATTTAGCTCATATATTATAAACAGTAGACTCCTTCATACTGCTCCAGTGGTGCAATCGGTCAGCACATGGTACTTATAAGACAGTTCACTGCAGAGTCATGCCGAGGTTGTGAGTTCAAGCCTCACCTGGAGCATTTAGTTTCACAATCGTACAATGCCGAACACCTTTCGACTTTCTGTGTTCTTTAGGACCTGTAAAATGACATTGTATGACATGAGAAGATGCAACGCATTGCAGTAGTTGATAGTGAACTCTTCACCTGGTGAACTTAATTGCAGATCCATGGAGTTCAGCACCTGTACAATTAAATGTTAACCATTCAATACATCATGCCACCAGCAACATATTCAACACAAAGTTATTATATTTAACCCTTATATTATAACAGTGCTCTTCTTCATATGGCTCCAGTGGTGCAATCGGTCAGCACACGGTACCTATAAGACAGTTCGCTGCAGAGCCATACCAGAGTTGTGAGTGCAAGCCTCACCTGGAGCATTTAGTTGGCCAATCTTACAATGTTGATGACCTTTTGGCTTCATTTGTTGTTAAGGATCTGTAAAATGAAGGGCTACCCATTTCATGACATGACACAAAACAATGCACATGTTTTTAGTGTAATCTTCACCTGGTGAAGTTCTTTGGAGTTTGTAGTCAGGACCTCTACAATGAACTGTTAACCATGCAATACATTATGTCAGCAGGAGCATCTTAAACACACATTTATCACATAAGACAGTTTACTGCAAGGTGATGCAGAGGTTGTGAGTGCAAGCCTCACCTGGAGCATTTAGCTGGACAATCTTACAATGCCGAACACCTTTCGACTTTGTATGTTGTTAAGGATCTGTAAAATGAAGGGCTACCCATTATATGACATGACAAGATGCAAATTAATGCACATGTTAGTGTAATCCTCCCCTGGTGAACTTTGGAGTTTGTATGCAGTCAGGACCGCTACAAAGAAGTGTTAACTATGCAATACATCGCCACAGCAGCAGCATCTTCAACACACATTTAACACAGTCATCACATATATTTTAAATAGTACTGTCTTTTTTAGTGGTGTAATCTTCAGCACCTTTTATAAGACAATGTACTGCAGGGAGATGCAGAGGTTGTCAGTTAAAGCCTCACCTGGAGAAACTTTGGGGTAACTTTGGGGTTCATATAGCTCGTTAAGAACATGTAAAAAGAAGGGCTCCACCTAATATGGCACCAGCCTCAACACACAGTCAACATATTTAGCTTATATATTATAAACAGTACTATTCTTCATACTGCTCCAGTGGTGCAATCGGTCAGCACATGGTACTTATAAGACAGTTCACTGCAGAGCCATGCCGAGGTTGTGAGTTCAAGCCTCACCTGGAGCAATTAGTTTCACAATCTTACAATGCCGAACACCTTTCGACTCTCTGTGTTCTTTAGGACCTGTAAAATGACATTGTATTACATGAGAAGATGCAAAGCAATGCAGTAGTTGATAGTGAACTCTTCACCTGGTGAACCTAATTGCAGATCCATGGAGTTCAGGACCTGTACAATGAAGTGTTAACCATTCAATACATCATGCCACCAGCAACATCTTCAACACAAAGTTATTATATATAACCCTTATATTATAACAGTGCTCTTCTTCATATGGCTCCAGTGGTGCAATCGGTCAGCACACGGTACCTATAAGACAGTTCGCTGCAGAGCCATACCAGAGTTGTGAGTGCAAGCCTCACCTGGAGCATTTAGTTGGACAATCTTACAATGCTGATGACCTTTTGGCTTCAATTGTTGTTAAGGATCTGTAAAATGAAGGTCTACCCATTTCATGACATGACACAAAACAATGCACATGTTTTTAGTGTAATCTTCACCTGGTGAAGTTCTTTGGAGTTTGTAGTCAGGACCTCTACAATGAACTGTTAACCATGCAATACATTATGTCAGCAGGAGCATCTTAAACACACATTTATCACATAAGACAGTTTACTGCAAGGTGATGCAGAGGTTGTGAGTGCAAGCCTCACCTGGAGCATTTAGCTGGACAATCTTACAATGCCGAACACCTTTCGACTTTGTATGTTGTTAAGGATCTGTAAAATGAAGGGCTACCCATTATATGACATGACAAGATGCAAAACAATGCACATGTTAGTGTAATCCTCCCCTGGTGAACTTTGGAGTTTGTATGCAGTCAGGACCACTACAAAGAAGTGTTAACCATGCAATACATTGTCACAGCAGCAGCATCTTCAACACACATTTAACACAGTCATCACATATATTTTAAATAGTACTGTCTTTTTTAGTGGTGTAATCTTCAGCGCCTGTTATAAGACAATGTACTGCAGGGAGATGCAGAGGTTGTCAGTTAAAGCCTCACCTGGAGAAATTTTGGGGTAACTTTGGGTTTCATATAGCTCGTTAAGAACATGTAAAAAGAAGGGCTCCACGTAATATTGCACCAGCCTCAACATCATCAACACACAGTCAACATATTTAGCTCATATATTATAAACAGTAGACTCCTTCATACTGCTCCAGTGGTGCAATCGGTCAGCACATGTTACTTATAAGACAGTTCACTGCAGAGCCATGGCAAGGTTGTGAGTTCAAGCCTCACCTGGAGCTTTTAGTTTCACAATCTTACAATGCCGAACACCTTTCGACTTTCTGTGTTCTTTAGGACCTGTAAAATGACATTGTATGACATGAGAAGATGCAACGCATTGCAGTAGTTGATAGTGAACTCTTCACCTGGTGAACCTAATTGCAGATCCATGGAGTTCAGGACCTGTACAATGAAGTGTAAACCATGCAATACATCATGCCACCAGCAACATCTTTAACACAAAGTTATTATATTTAACCATTATATTATAACAGTGCTCTTCTTCATACGGCTCCAGTGGTGCAATCGGTCAGCACACGATACTTATAAGACAGTTCGCTGCAGAGCCATACCAGGGTTGTGAGTGCAAGCCTCACCTGGAGCATTTAGTTGGACAATCTTACAATGCTGATGACCTTTTGGCTTCATTTGTTGTTAAGGATCGGTAAAATGAAGGGCTACCCATTTTATGACATGACAAGATGCAAAACTATGCACATGTTTTTAGTGTAATCTTCACCTGGTGAAGTTCTTTGGAGTTTGTAGTCAGGACCTCTACAATGAAGTGTTAACCATGCAATACCTTATGTCAGCAGGAGCATCTTAAACACACATTTATCACATAAGACAGTTTACTGCAAGGTGATGCAGAGGTTGTGAGTGCAAGCCTCACCTGGAGCATTTAGCTGGACAATCTTACAATGCCGAACACCTTTCGACTTTGTATGTTGTTAAGGATCTGTAAAATGAAGGGCTACCCATTATATGACATGACAAGATGCAAAAAAATGCAGATGTTGTTAGTGTAATCTTCACCTGGTGAACTTCTTTGGAGTTTGTAGTCAGGACCTCTACACTGAAGTGTTAACCATGCAATACATTATGTCAGCAGGAGCATCTTAAACACACATTTATCACATAAGACAGTTTACTGCAAGGTGATGCAGAGGTTGTGAGTGCAAGCCTCACCTGGAGCATTTAGCTGGACAATCTTACAATGCCGAACACCTTTCGACTTTGTATGTTGTTAAGGATCTGTAAAATGAAGGGCTACCCATTATATGACATGACAAGATGCAAAACAATGCAGATGTTGTTAGTGTAATCTTCACCTGGTGAACTTCTTTGGAGTTTGTATGAAGTCAGCACCTCTACAATGGAGTGTTAACCATGCAATACATTATGTCAGCAGCAGCATCTTTAATACACAATTAACAAATTTATCACATAAGGCAGTTTACTGCAGGGTGATGCAGAGGTTGTGAGTTCAAGCCTCACCCTGGAGAATTTTTTTTGGCATCTTTGGGGTTCATATAGCTCATTAAAAACATGTAAAAAGAAGGGCTCCACCTAATATGGCACCAGCCTCAACATCATCAACACACAGTCAACATATTTAGCTTATATATTATAAACAGTACTCTCCTTCATACTGCTCCAGTGGTGCAATCGGTCAGCACATGGTACTTATAAGACAGTTCACTGCAGAGCCATGCCGAGGTTGTGAGTTCAAGCCTCACCTGGAGCGTTTAGTTTCACAATCTTACAATGCCGAACACCTTTCAACTTTCTGTGTTCTTCAGACCTGTAAACTGACATTGTATGTCATGAGAAGATGCAACGCATTGCAGTAGTTGATAGTGAACTCTTCACCTGGTGAACTTAATTGCAGATCCATGGAGTTCAGCACCTGTACAATTAAATGTTAACCATTCAATACATCATGCCACCAGCAACATCTTCAACACAAAGTTATTATATTTAACCCTTATATTATAACAGTGCTCTTCTTCATACGGCTCCAGTGGTGCAATCGGTCAGCACACGATACCTATAAGACAGTTCGCTGCAGAGCCATACCAGGGTTGTGAGTGCAAGCCTCACCTGGAGCATTTAGTTGAAAATCTTACAATGCTGATGACCTTTTGGCTTCATTTGTTGTTAAGGACCTTTAAAATAAAGGGCTACCCATTATATGACATCACAAGATGCAAAAAAATGCAGATGTTGTTAGTGTAATCTTCACCTGGTGAACTTCTTTGGAGTTTGTATGAAGTCAGGACCTCTACAATGAAGTGTTAACCATGCAATACATTATGTCAGCAGCAGCATCTTTAACACACAATTAACACATTTATCACATAAGGCAGTTTACTGCAGGGTGATGCAGAGGTTGTGAGTTCAAGCCTCACCCTGGAGAATTTTTTTTGGCATCTTTGGGGTTCATATAGCTCGTTAAGAACATGTAAAAAGAAGGGCTCCACCTAATATGGCACCAGCCTCAACATCAACACACAGTCAACATCCATCCATCCATTTTCTATCCCGCTTATTCCCTTTCGGGGTCGCAGGGGTCTGCTGGAGCCTATCCCAGCGCATTTATGGCGAGAGGCAGGGGGATACACCCCAGATGGTCGCCAGCCAATCGTGGGGCACACACACCATTCACACACCATTCACACACACACTCACACCTATGGGCAATTTAGATTTGCCAATTAACCTCAGCATGTTTTGTATTGTGGGAGGAAGCCGGAGTACCCGGTGAAAACCCACGCAGACACGGGGAGAACATGCAAACTCCACACAGAAAGGTCCCAGACCCAGGCCCCAAAGCGGTCTTGAACCTGCGACCTTCTTGCTGTGAGGCAACAGTGCTACCCACTGCTCCACCGTGTCGCCCCACAGTCAACATAGTCAACATATTTAGCTCATATATTATAAACAGTACTCTTCTTCATGCTGCTCCAGTGGTGCAATCGGTCAGCACATGGTACTTATAAGACAGTTCACTGCAGAGCCATGCCGAGGTTGTGAGTTCAAGCCTCACCTGGAGCATTTAGTTTCACAATCTTACAATGCCGAACACCTTTCGACTTTCTGTGTTCTTTAGGACCTGTAAAATGAAATTGTATGACATGAGAAGATGCAACGCATTGCAGTAGTTGATAGTGAACTCTTCACCTGGTGAACTTAATTGCAGATCCATGGATTTCAGCACCTGTACAATTAAATGTTAACCATGCAATACATCATGCCACCAGCAACATCTTCAACACAAAGTTATTATATTTAACCCTTATATTATAACAGTGCTCTTCTTCATACGGCTCCAGTGGTGCAATCGGTCAGCACACGATACTTATAAGACAGTTCGCTGCAGAGCCATACCAGGGTTGTGAGTGAGAGCCTCACCTGGAGCATTTAGTTGGACAATCTTACAATGCTGATGACCTTTTGGCTTCATTTGTTGTTAAGGACCTTTAAAATAAAGGGCTACCAATTATATGACATCACAAGATGCAAAACAATGCAGATGTTGTTAGTGTAATCTTCACCTGGTGAACTTCTTTGGAGTTTGTATGTAGTCAGGACCTCTACAATGGAGTGTTAACCATGCAATACATTATGTCAGCAGCAGCATCTTTAACACACAATTAACACTTTTATCACATAAGGTAGTTCACTGCAGAGCCATGCCGAGGTTGTGAGTTCAAGTCTCACCTGCAGCATTTAGTTGGACAATCTTACAATGCTGAACACCTTTTGACTTTGTATGTTGAGGACCTGTAAAATGAAGGGCTACCCATTTTATGACATGACAAGATGCAAAACAATGCACATGTTTTTAGTGTAATCTTCACCTGGTGAAGTTCTTTGGAGTTTGTAGTCAGGACCTCTACAATGAAGTGTTAACCATGCAATACATTATGTCAGCAGGAGCATCTTAAACACACATTTATCACATAAGACAGTTTACTGCAAGGTGATGCAGAGGTTGTGAGTGCAAGCCTCACCTGGAGCATTTAGCTGGACAATCTTACAATGCCGAACACCTTTCGACTTTGTATGTTGTTAAGGATCTGTAAAATGAAGGGCTACCCATTATATGACATGACAAGATGCAAAACAATGCACATGTTAGTGTAACCCTCCCCTGGTGAACTTCTTTGGAGTTTGTATGCAGTCAGGACCACTACAAAGAAGTGTTAACCATGCAATACATTGTCACAGCAGCAGCATCTTCAACACACATTTAACACAGTCATCACATATATTTTAAATAGTACTGTCTTTTTTAGTGGTGTAATCTTCAGCGCCTGTTATAAGACAATGTACTGCAGGGAGATGCAGAGGTTATCAGTTAAAGCCTCACCTGGAGAAATTTTGGGGTAACTTTGGGGTTCATTTAGCTCGTTAAGAACATGTAAAAAGAAGGGCTCCACCTAATATGGCACCAGCCTCAACATCATCAACACACAGTCAACATATTTAGCTTATATATTATAAACAGTACTCTCCTTCATACTGCTCCAGTGGTGCAATCGGTCAGCACATGGTACTTATAAGACAGTTCACTGCAGAGCCATGCCGAGGTTGTGAGTTCAAGCCTCACCTGGAGCGTTTAGTTTCACAATCTTACAATGCCGAACACCTTTCAACTTTCTGTGTTCTTCAGACCTGTAAACTGACATTGTATGTCATGAGAAGATGCAACGCATTGCAGTAGTTGATAGTGAACTCTTCACCTGGTGAACTTAATTGCAGATCCATGGAGTTCAGCACCTGTACAATTAAATGTTAACCATTCAATACATCATGCCACCAGCAACATCTTCAACACAAAGTTATTATATTTAACCCTTATATTATAACAGTGCTCTTCTTCATATGGCTCCAGTGGTGCAATCGGTCAGCACATGGTACCTATAAGACAGTTCGCTGCAGAGCCATACCAGAGTTGTGAGTGCAAGCCTCACCTGGAGCATTTAGTTGGACAATCTTACAATGCTGATGACCTTTTGACTTTGTATGTTGAGGACCTGTAAAATGAAGGGCTACCCATTTTATGACATGACAAGATGCGAAAAAATGCACATGTTTTTAGTGTAATCTTCACCTGGTGAACTTCTTTGGAGTTTGTAGTCAGGACCTCTACAATGAACTGTTAACCATGCAATACATTATGTCAGCAGGAGCATCTTAAACACACATTTATCACATAAGACAGTTTACTGCAAGGTGATGCAGAGGTTGTGAGTGCAAGCCTCACCTGGAGCATTTAGCTGGACAATCTTACAATGCCGAACACCCTTCGACTTTGTATGTTGTTAAGGATCTGTAAAATGAAGGGATACCCATTATATGACATGACAAGATGCAAAACAATGCACATGTTAGTGTAATCCTCCCCTGGTGAACTTTGGAGTTTTTATGCAGTCAGGACCACTACAAAGAAGTGTAACCATGCAATACATTGTCACAGCAGCAGCATCTTCAACACACATTTAACACAGTCATCACATATATTTTAAATAGTACTGTCTTTTTTAGTGGTGTAATCTTCAGCGCCTGTTATAAGAAAATGTACTGCAGGGAGATGCAGAGGTTGTCAGTTAAAGCCTCACCTGGAGAAATTTTGGGGTAACTTTGGGGTTCATTTAGCTCGTTAAGAACATGTAAAAAGAAGGGCTCCACCTAATATGGCACCAGCCTCAACATTATCAACACACAGTCAACATATTTAGCTCATATATTATAAACAGTACTCTCCTTCGTACTGCTCCAGTGGTGCAATCGGTCAGCACATGGTACTTATAAGACAGTTCACTGCAGAGCCATGCCGAGGTTGTGAGTTCAAGCCTCACCTGGAGCATTTAGTTTCACAATCTTACAATGCCGAACACCTTTCGACTTTCTGTGTTCTTTAGGACCTGTAAAATGACATTGTATGACATGAGAAGATGCAAAGCAATGCAGTAGTTGATAGTGAACTCTTCACCTGGTGAACCTAATTGCAGATCCATGGAGTTCAGGACCTGTACAATGAAGTGTTAACCATGCAATACATCATGCCACCAGCAACATCTTCAACACAAAGTTATTATATTTAACCCTTATATTATAACAGTGCTCTTCTTCATACGGCTCCAGTGGTGCAATCGGTCAGCACACGATACCTATAAGACAGTTCGCTGCAGAGCCATACCAGGGTTGTGAGTGCAAGCCTCACCTGGAGCATTTAGTTGAAAATCTTACAATGCTGATGACCTTTTGGCTTCATTTGTTGTTAAGGACCTTTAAAATAAAGGGCTACCCATTATATGACATCACAAGATGCAAAAAAATGCAGATGTTGTTAGTGTAATCTTCACCTGGTGAACTTCTTTGGAGTTTGTATGAAGTCAGGACCTCTACAATGAAGTGTTAACCATGCAATACATTATGTCAGCAGCAGCATCTTTAACACACAATTAACACATTTATCACATAAGGCAGTTTACTGCAGGGTGATGCAGAGGTTGTGAGTTCAAGCCTCACCCTGGAGAATTTTTTTTGGCATCTTTGGGGTTCATATAGCTCGTTAAGAACATGTAAAAAGAAGGGCTCCACCTAATATGGCACCAGCCTCAACATCAACACACAGTCAACATATTTAGCTCATATATTATAAACAGTACTCTTCTTCCTGCTGCTCCAGTGGTGCAATCGGTCAGCACATGGTACTTATAAGACAGTTCACTGCAGAGCCATGCCGAGGTTGTGAGTTCAAGCCTCACCTGGAGCATTTAGTTTCACAATCTTACAATGCCGAACACCTTTCGACTTTCTGTGTTCTTTAGGACCTGTAAAATGAAATTGTATGACATGAGAAGATGCAACGCATTGCAGTAGTTGATAGTGAACTCTTCACCTGGTGAACTTAATTGCAGATCCATGGATTTCAGCACCTGTACAATTAAATGTTAACCATGCAATACATCATGCCACCAGCAACATCTTCAACACAAAGTTATTATATTTAACCCTTATATTATAACAGTGCTCTTCTTCATACGGCTCCAGTGGTGCAATCGGTCAGCACACGATACTTATAAGACAGTTCGCTGCAGAGCCATACCAGGGTTGTGAGTGAGAGCCTCACCTGGAGCATTTAGTTGGACAATCTTACAATGCTGATGACCTTTTGGCTTCATTTGTTGTTAAGGACCTTTAAAATAAAGGGCTACCAATTATATGACATCACAAGATGCAAAACAATGCAGATGTTGTTAGTGTAATCTTCACCTGGTGAACTTCTTTGGAGTTTGTATGTAGTCAGGACCTCTACAATGGAGTGTTAACCATGCAATACATTATGTCAGCAGCAGCATCTTTAACACACAATTAACACTTTTATCACATAAGGTAGTTCACTGCAGAGCCATGCCGAGGTTGTGAGTTCAAGTCTCACCTGCAGCATTTAGTTGGACAATCTTACAATGCTGAACACCTTTTGACTTTGTATGTTGAGGACCTGTAAAATGAAGGGCTACCCATTTTATGACATGACAAGATGCAAAACAATGCACATGTTTTTAGTGTAATCTTCACCTGGTGAAGTTCTTTGGAGTTTGTAGTCAGGACCTCTACAATGAAGTGTTAACCATGCAATACATTATGTCAGCAGGAGCATCTTAAACACACATTTATCACATAAGACAGTTTACTGCAAGGTGATGCAGAGGTTGTGAGTGCAAGCCTCACCTGGAGCATTTAGCTGGACAATCTTACAATGCCGAACACCCTTCGACTTTGTATGTTGTTAAGGATCTGTAAAATGAAGGGCTACCCATTATATGACATGACAAGATGCAAAACAATGCACATGTTAGTGTAATCCTCCCCTGGTGAACTTTGGAGTTTGTATGCAGTCAGGACCACTACAAAGAAGTGTAACCATGCAATACATTGTCACAGCAGCAGCATCTTCAACACACATTTAACACAGTCATCACATATATTTTAAATAGTACTTTCTTTTTTAGTGGTGTAATCTTCAGCGCCTGTTATAAGACAATGTACTGCAGGGAGATGCAGAGGTTGTCAGTTAAAGCCTCACCTGGAGAAATTTTGGGGTAACTTTGGGGTTCATATAGCTCGTTAAGAACATGTAAAAAGAAGGGCTCCATGTAATATGGCACCAGCCTCAACATCATCAACATACAGTCAACATATTTAGCTCATATATTATAAACAGTAGACTCCTTCATACTGCTCCAGTGGTGCAATCGGTCAGCACATGGTACTTATAAGACAGTTCACTGCAGAGCCATGCCGAGGTTGTGAGTTCAAGCCTCACCTGGAGCATTTAGTTTCACAATCTTACAATGCCGAACACCTTTCGACTTTCTGTGTTTTTTAGGACCTGTAAAATGACATTGTATGACATGAGAAGATGCAAAGCAATGCAGTAGTTGATAGTGAACTCTTCACCTGGTGAACCTAATTGCAGATCCATGGAGTTCAGGACCTGTACAATGAAGTGTTAACCATGCAATACATCATGCCACCAGCAACATCTTCAACACAAAGTTATAATATTTAACCCTTATATTATAACAGTGCTCTTCTTCGTACGGCTCCAGTAGTGCAATCGGTCAGCACACGATACTTATAAGACAGTTCGCTGCAGAGCCATACCAGGGTTGTGAGTGAGAGCCTCACCTGGAGCATTTAGTTGGACAATCTTACACTGCTGATGACCTTTTGGCTTCATTTGTTGTTAAGGATCTGTAAAATAAAGGGCTACCCATTTTATGACATCACAAGATGCAAAAAAATGCAGATGTTGTTAGTGTAATCTTCACCTGGTGAACTTCTTTGGAGTTTGTATGAAGTCAGGACCTCTACAATGGAGTGTTAACCATGCAATACATTATGTCAGCAGCAGCATCTTTAATACACAATTAACAAATTTATCACATAAGGCAGTTTACTGCAGGGTGATGCAGAGGTTGTGAGTTCAAGCCTCACCCTGGAGAATTTTTTTTGGCATCTTTGGGGTTCATATAGCTCGTTAAGAACATGTAAAAAGAAGGGCTCCACCTAATATGGCACCAGCCTCAACATCATCAACACACAGTCAACATATTTAGCTTATATATTATAAACAGTACTCTCCTTCATACTGCTCCAGTGGTGCAATCGGTCAGCACATGGTACTTATAAGACAGTTCACTGCAGAGCCATGCCGAGGTTGTGAGTTCAAGCCTCACCTGGAGCATTTAGTTTCACAATCTTACAATGCCGTACACCTTTTGACTTTCTGTGTTCTTTAGGACCTGTAAAATGACATTGTATGACATGAGAAGATGCAAAGCAATGCAGTAGTTGATAGTGAACTCTTCACCTGGTGAACCTAATTGCAGATCCATGGAGTTCAGGACCTGTACAATGAAGTGTTAACCATGCAATACATCATGCCAACAGCAACATCTTCAACACAAAGTTATTATATTAAGCCCATATATTATAACAGTGCTCTTCTTCATACTGCTCCAGTGGTGCAATCGGTCAGCACAGGGTACTTATAGGACAGTTCGCTGCAGAGCCATACCAGGGTTGTGAGTGCATGCCTCACCTGGAGCATTTAGTTGGACAATCTTACAATGCTGATGACCTTTTGGCTTCATTTGTTGTTAAGGATCTGTAAAATGAAGGGCTACCCATTTTATGACATGACAAGATGCAAAACAATGCACATGTTTTTAGTGTAATCTTCACCTGGTGAAGTTCTTTGGAGTTTGTAGTCAGGAGCTCTACAATGAACTGTTAACCATGCAATACATTATGTCAGCAGGAGCATCTTAAACACACATTTATCACATAAGACAGTTTACTGCAAGGTGATGCAGAGGTTGTGAGTGCAAGCCTCACCTGGAGCATTTAGCTGGACAATCTTACAATGCCGAACACCTTTCGACTTTGTATGTTGTTAAGGATCTGTAAAATGAAGGGCTACCCATTATATGACATGACAAGATGCAAAACAATGCACATGTTAGTGTAATCCTCCCCTGGTGAACTTCTTTGGAGTTTGTATGCAGTCAGGACCACTACAAAGAAGTGTTAACCATGCAATACATTGTCACAGCAGCAGCATCTTCAACACACATTTAACACAGTCATCACATATATTTTAAATAGTACTGTCTTTTTTAGTGGTGTAATCTTCAGCGCCCGTTATAAGACAATGTACTGCAGGGAGATGCAGAGGTTGTCAGTTAAAGCCTCACCTGGAGAAATTTGGGGGTAACTTTGGGGTTCATATAGCTCGTTAAGAACATGTAAAAAGAAGGGCTCCACGTAATATTGCACCAGCCTCAACATCATCAACACACAGTCAACATATTTAGCTCATATATTATAAACAGTAGACTCCTTCATACTGCTCCAGTGGTGCAATCGGTCAGCACATGGTACTTATAAGACAGTTCACTGTAGAGCCATGCCGAGGTTGTGAGTTCAAGCCTCACCTGGAGCATTTAGTTTCACAATCTTACAATGCCGAACACCTTTCAACTTTCTGTGTTCTTTAGGACCTGTAAAATGACATTGTATGACATGAGAAGATGCAAAGCATTGCAGTAGTTGATAGTGAACTCTTCACCTGGTGAACTTAATTGCAGATCCATGGAGTTCAGCACCTGTACAATTAAATGTTAACCATTCAATACATCATGCCACCAGCAACATCTTCAACACAAAGTTATTATATTTAACCCTTATATTATAACAGTGCTCTTCTTCATATGGCTCCAGTGGTGCAATTGGTCAGCACACGGTACCTATAAGACAGTTCGCTGCAGAGCCATACCAGGGTTGTGAGTGCAAGCCTCACCTGGAGCATTTAGTTGGCCAATCTTACAATGCTGATGACCTTTTGGCTTCATCTGTTGTTAAGGATCTGTAAAATGAAGGGCTACCCATTTCATGACATGACACAAAACAATGCACATGTTTTTAGTGTAATCTTCACCTGGTGAAGTTCTTTGGAGTTTGTAGTCAGGACCTCTACAATGGAGTGTTAACCATGCAATAAATTATGTCAGCAGCAGCATCTTTAATACACAATTAACAAATTTATCACATAAGGCAGTTTACTGCAGGGTGATGCAGAGGTTGTGAGTTCAAGCCTCACCCTGGAGAATTTTTTTTGGGATCTTTGGGGTTCATATAGCTCGTTAAGAACATGTGAAAAGAAGGGCTCCACCTAATATGGCACCAGCCTCAACATCATCAACACACAGTCAACATATTTAGCTTATATATTATAAACAGTACTCTCCTTCGTACTGCTCCAGTGGTGCAATCGGTCAGCACATGGTACTTATAAGACAGTTCACTGCAGAGCCATGCCGAGGTTGTGAGTTCAAGCCTCACCTGGAGCATTTAGTTTCACAATCTTACAATGCCGTACACCTTTTGACTTTCTGTGTTGTTTAGGACCTGTAAAATGACATTGTATGACATGAGAAGATGCAAAGCAATGCAGTAGTTGATAGTGAACTCTTCACCTGGTGAACCTAATTGCAGATCCATGGAGTTCAGGACCTGTACAATGAAGTGTTAACCATGCAATACATCATGCCACCAGCAACATCTTTAACACAAAGTTATTATATTTAACCCTTATATTATAACAGTGCTCTTCTTCATATGGCTCCAGTGGTGCAATCGGTCAGCACACGGTACTTATAAGACAGTTCGCTGCAGAGCCATACCAGGGTTGTGAGTGCAAGTCTCACCTGGAGCATTTAGTTGGACAATCTTACAATGCTGATGACCTTTTGGCTTCATTTGTTGTTAAGGATCTGTAAAATGAAGGGCTACCCATTTTATGACATGACAAGATGCAAAACAATGCACATGTTTTTAGTGTAATCTTCACCTGGTGAAGTTCTTTGGAGTTTGTAGTCAGGACCTCTACAATGAAGTGTTAACCATGCAATACATTATGTCAGCAGGAGCATCTTAAACACACATTTATCACATAAGACAGTTTACTGCAGGGTGATGCAGAGGTTGTGAGTGCAAGCCTCACCTGGAGCATTTAGCTGGACAATCTTACAATGCCGAACACCCTTCGACTTTGTATGTTGTTAAGGATCTGTAAAATGAAGGGCTACCCATTATATGACATGACAAGATGCAAAACAATGCACATGTTAGTGTAATCCTCCCCTGGTGAACTTTGGAGTTTGTATGCAGTCAGGACCACTACAAAGAAGTGTTAACCATGCAACACATTGTCACAGCAGCAGCATCTTCAACACACATTTAACACAGTCATCACATATATTTTAAATAGTACTGTCTTTATTAGTGGTGCAATCTTCAGCGCCTGTTATAAGACAATGTACTGCAGGGAGATGCAGAGGTTGTCAGTTAAAGCCTCACCTGGAGAAATTTTGGGGTAACTTTGGGGTTCATATAGCTCGTAAAGAACATGTAAAAAGAAGGGCTCCATGTAATATGGCACCAGCCTCAACATCATCAACACACAGTCAACATATTTAGCTCATAAATTATAAACAGTACTCTCCTTCGTACTGCTCCAGTGGTGCAATCGGTCAGCACATGGTACTTATAAGACAGTTCACTGCAGAGCCATGCCGAGGTTGTGAGTTCAAGCCTCACCTGGAGCATTTAGTTTCACAATCTTACAATGCCGAACACCTTTCGACTTTCTGTGTTCTTTAGGACCTGTAAAATGACATTGTATGACATGAGAAGATGCAAAGCAATGCAGTAGTTGATAGTGAACTCTTCACCTGGTGAACCTAATTGCAGATCCATGGAGTTCAGGACCTGTACAAAGAAGTGTTAACCATGCAATACATCATGCCACCAGCAACATCTTCAACACAAAGTTATTATATGTAACCCTTATATTATAACAGTGCTCTTCTTCATACGGCTCCAGTGGTGCAATCGGTCAGCACACGATACTTATAAGACAGTTCGCTGCAGAGCCATACCAGGGTTGTGAGTGAAAGCCTCACCTGGAGCATTTAGTTGGACAATCTTACAATGCTGATGACCTTTTGGCTTCATTTGTTGTTAAGGACCTTTAAAATAAAGGACTACCCATTATATGACATCACAAGATGCAAAAAAATGCAGATGTTGTTAGTGTAATCTTCACCTGGTGAACTTCTTTGGAGTTTGTATGAAGGCAGGACCTCTACAATGGAGTGTTAACCATGCAATACATTATGTCAGCAGCAGCATCTTTAACACACAATTAACACATTAATCACATAAGGCAGTTTACTGCAGGGTGATGCAGAGGTTGTGAGTTCAAGCCTCACCCTGGAGAATTTTTTTTGGCATCTTTGGGGTTCATATAGCTCGTTAAGAAAATGTAAAAAGAAGGGCTCCACCTAATATGGCACCAGCCTCAACATCATCAACACACAGTCAACATATTTAGCTTATATATTATAAACAGTACTCTCCTTCGTACTGCTCCAGTGGTGCAATCGGTCAGCACATGGTACTTATAGGACAGTTCACTGTAGAGCCATGGCGAGGTTGTGAGTTCAAGCCTCACCTGGAGCATTTAGTTTCACAATCTTACAATGCTGAACACCTTTCGACTTTCTGTGTTCTTTAGGACCTGTAAAATGACATTGTATGACATGAGAAGATGCAAAGCAATGCAGTAGTTGATAGTGAACCCTTCACCTGGTGAACCTAATTGCAGATCCATGGAGTTCAGGACCTGTACAATGAAGTGTTAACCATGCAATACATCATGACACCAGCAACATCTTCAACACAAAGTTATTATATTTAACCATTATATTATAACAGTGCTCTTCTTCATACGGCTCCAGTGGTGCAATCGGTCAGCACACAGTACTTATAAGACAGTTCGCTGCAGAGCCATACCAGGGTTGTGAGTGCAAGTCTCACCTGGAGCATTTAGTTGGACAATCTTACAATGCTGATGACCTTTTGGCTTCATTTGTTGTTAAGGATCTGTAAAATGAAGGGCTACCCATTTTATGACATGACAAGATGCAAAACAATGCACATGTTTTTAGTGTAATCTTCACCTGGTGAAGTTCTTTGGAGTTTGTAGTCAGGACCTCTACAATGAAGTGTTAACCATGCAATACATTATGTCAGCAGGAGCATCTTAAACACACATTTATCACATAAGACAGTTTACTGCAGGGTGATGCAGAGGTTGTGAGTGCAAGCCTCACCTGGAGCATTTAGCTGGACAATCTTACAATGCCGAACACCCTTCGACTTTGTATGTTGTTAAGGATCTGTAAAATGAAGGGCTACCCATTATATGACATGACAAGATGCAAAGCAATGCAGTAGTTGATAGTGAACTCTTCACCTGGTGAACCTAATTGCAGATCCATGGAGTTCAGGACCTCTACAATGGAGTGTTAACCATGCAATACATTATGTCAGCAGCAGCATCTTTAACACACAATTAACACTTTTATCACATAAGGTAGTTCACTGCAGAGCCATGCCGAGGTTGTAAGTTCAAGTCTCACCTGGAGCATTTAGTTGGACAATCTTACAATGGCTACCAATTGTATGACATGAGAAGATGCAAAGCAATGCAGGGGTTCTTAGTGTAAACTTTACCTGGTGAATTTAATTGGACTCCTTTGGAGTTTGTATGTAGTTCTAGACCACTTAATATTGCACCAGCCTCAACATCATCAACACACAGTTAACATATTTAACCCATACATTATACAGTGCTCTTCTTAAAACAGCCCCAGTGGAGCAATCGGACAGCACGCGGTACTTGTAAGACAGTTCCCTGCAGAGCCATGCTGAGGTTGTGAGTTCAAGCCTCACCTCGCACATTTAGTTGGACAATCGTACAATGCTGAAAACCTTTGGACTTCATACGTCAAGAACATGTAAAAAGAAGGGCTCCACCTGATATTGCACCAGCCTCAACATCAACAACACACAGTTAACATATTTAACCCATACATTATACAGTGCTCTTCTTAAAACAGCCCCAGTGGTGCAATCGGACAGCACGCGGTACTTGTAAGACAGTTCCCTGCAGAGCCATGCTGAGGTTGTGAGTTCAAGCCTCACCTCGCACATTTAGTTGGACAATCGTACAATGCTGAAAACCTTTGGACTTCATACGTTAAGAACATGTAAAAAGAAGGGCTCCACCTGATATTGCACCAGCCTCAACATCAACAACACACAGTTAACATATTTAGCCGATATATTATAAACAGTACTCTTCTTCATACTGCTCCAGTGGTACAATTGGTCAGCACATGGTACTTATAGGTCAGTTCACTGCAGAGCCATGCCGAGGTTGTGATATATGATAATATCTGTTACTGTAGGTAATAAAAACGCTTAAGTATGTGTAGTCTATAAACCAAAGCAGACTTATGGAACAAAAAATTAGCCTAGAGTTTGATGAGAATACCTGCCTAACTTTTGATGTATGTTTAATCTATACAGAACACTGCCATAGGTTAGAGGTTTCCCACCAAAGTCTTCTTAAGTCTTAAATCTTAATGCTTAAGTAAGCTAAACTGAGATAAGCTATGCTAAGGGACGCCCAGCTCCACATTTAGTGCGCACACAGCAGTTTCTTGATCTTATCCATCTTTGAGGAAGAAAACAACTATCAGTATTTCCTCCATTATCTTAATATTTCCTTAATCCACACAGGAGCAAAGGCCCTGTATCAACTTTTCCTGGGTATTTATTTGAAGTTGTGATATCCAATGAGATTTATTTGCAGTATGTAAGTAGCACATGTGTGGATAGTAAAAATAATCCCTCAAAGATCATGTTGTGCCGTGTGCTGGAATGAATCTCAACGAGTTTATGGCTTTAATTGTCTAAATTTTTCCATTATGTAGCCAGACGCAAAATGCCCATGTTTTACAATTTTCTTGGATAGACATGATTTATTAATAACAGAGAAAGACATGTACCACATGTATTTAGTAATACTTTATTTTAATGGTGTGCATTGTGCCACTATTCCATGTGAAAGAGGAAGTCTTTTTTTTTTACATTTATAGTGCGAGTGTCAATATTGGTTGTTCAGTGGTGTATCTGCAGAACTTGTTTTTCAAATGAGATGTTCTCAGTTTGACAAACATTATTTAGGTTCTTGAATGACAAAACAATCACGTTAAAAAACTGGATCTTCAGGAATTTTATATTATGCTTCACAAGAACTCTTCACATATCTTTTTCCACAAATATTTTCAGTTGTTCTTGCCAGAGTTAAAAAGCAGATGCTTTTGCCCTAAACATTTGTTCTCTGGTCCATCCAAGTCTTCCATCCACTCTTGCACTACCAGATCGTACGTTTGACACTTGCCCAAACGGAACGTTTGGCTCCTTGTGCGATTTTTACGTCCTTCCAGTTCAACCTGATGTCGGGGATCTCGTCCTCTGGCTCTGGGTTGAGTTGTGCGCCCTGTGTGGGAGACCCCACCACTTTAGGCAGTGGGCCGCGCTCCGAATTGAACTCAACCACATTGAGCTGCTTCTTTTCTGCTAGCATTTGGTGGGTTTCCTGGAGGATAGAAAGAGAAGATCAAGAAGAACCAAAAAAGTATCAGTAGTTGGTGAATATGAAACTCTGGTGTTAAGTGGGTGTGAATTGGCGCTGCTCGTTTATGGAAAAGAAAAATCATTATTAATATTGAAATCAAAATTACATTACAACAATTATCCTTTAGTTACACAATGCATATAATCAGCATGAGTGACTTTGTGCTTTTGTTTGAAATGGTTACACAGATTTGTTGTGTTGCTGAGAGTCGTGGAACAATATATAGGAAATCTTGCACGTTATGTCATCTACTCCTGAAGGATTCCCATACAAGAACTTATACCCCTACACTTGGATCCTTTTTCTCAACCAAAGGACTCTGCCATTTCTCTTTCCATTTCACTTTTGTGTTTTTTTAAGACCAAATGCTTATCACATCTCCTTTGCTTTTCAGTTATGTGAGTTTAATCTGTAAAGCTGGCACAGTGTTATAAGTTGGCCCTGGAGCAACAACTTTGGAATTCACATGTAGTTAGGACATAAAAAATGAAGAGCTACCTGTTATTTCACACCATCAGCAACATCTTCAACACACAGTTAACACATGAAGCGGATATATCATTAGCACCACTGTCCTTTACAGTGCTCCAGGGGTGCTCTGCAGAAAACCCTGCCCCGTGCTGTAAAAGAGAGGACTTTGTTCTGACATTTCTGCCATGTGGATGTGGCCTCACCTGTTTGGCTAATCCATTGAAGAAAGCCCTTGTCATGTTGAGGAGATTGATAGATCCTTCTACTTTGCAGTACATGTCTTTAATACCCATCAGCTTACAGAGAGTGATGATGGCACGGTGGCAGTGCAGACCGTAACCTGCAAAGAATCAAGCATAAAAATACACAATGTGATTATAAATCAGCACTGAGGATGGACTGTACATCATCTTCTACCATCATTTTATAATTCCAATACTGATATATCTGTTGCAGTACTAAATTATCTCGAATTTTTCCAATGGCACTTTATTTCACGGGTCTAAAAGTTTAAATGAATTACCCAAAGATTTTATAGATAATTTATTATTATCATCATTGTAATTGCAAACATATACAGTACTACTCGGAAAATTAGAATATTGTGTAAAAGTTGTTTTATTCATGCAATTCAACATAAAAGGTGAAACCAATACATTTTATAGACTCATTACAAGCAAAGTGAGATATTTCAAGCTTTTATTTGTTTTGATTTTGCTCATTAGGACTTGCAGCTTCAGAAAACCTCAAATTCAAAAACTCAGAAAATTAGAATACTGTTAAAAGCTTCAGTATTGAAGGCTCAAAGTGTCACACACTAATCAGGTAAGTAATCCAAAACACCTGCAAAAGGGTCCCGAGCCTTTAAAAAGCCTGTGTCTTTGGTTTAGAAGAATTCACAATCATGGGGAAGACTGCAGATCTGACAGCTGTGCAGAAAACCATCATTGACTCCCTGCACAAGGTGGGTAAGACACAAAAAGTGATCGCAAAAGAAGCTGGATGTTCTCAGAGTGCTGTGTCAAAGCACATTAATGGACAGTTAAGTGGAAGGCAGAAGTGTGGAAGAAAACGGTGTACAAGCCGGAGGGATGACCGCAGCCTGGAGAAGATGGTCAGGAAAGGGCCATTCAAAAGTGTGGGGGAACTTCATAAGGAGTGGACTCAAGCTGGAGTTGCTGCTTCAAGAGAAACGACACGCAGGAGGATGCTGGACATGGGCTTCAAATGTCGTATTCCTGTTGTCAAGCCGCTCCTCACGAGCAAGCAACGCCAGAGGCGCCTTAGCTGGGCTAGAGAAAAGAAAGACTGGACTGTTGCCCAGTGGTCCAAAGTCCTCTTTTCTGATGAGAGCAAGTTTTGCATCTCATTTGGCAACAAAGGTCCCAGAGTCTGGAGGAAGACCGGAGAGGCGCAAAATGGAAGATGCATGAAGTCCAGTGTTAAGTTTCCCCAGGCTGTGATGACTTGGGGATCCATGTCAGCTGCTGGTGTTGGTCCTCTCTGCTTTATCAAGTCCAGCATAAACGCAGCTGTCTACCAGGACATTTTAGAGCACTTCATGCTTGCTTCAGCGGACCAGCTTTATGGGGATGCAGATTTCATCTTCCAGCAGGACTTGGCACCTGCCCACACTGCCAAAAGTACAAAATCCTGGTTCAACAACCATGGGATTACTGTGCTTGATTGGCCCGCAAACTCACCTGACCTGAACCCCATAGAAAATCTGTGGGGCATTGCCAAGAGAAAGCTGAACGGGAAGAGACCAAACAATAAAGAAGAGCTCAAGGCCGCGATTGAAGCATGTTGGTCTTCCATAACACCGGAGATGTGCCACAACCTGGTAGCATCCATGCCGCGCAGGATTAAGGCAGTCATTCGTTCAAAAGGGGCCCCAACCAAGTACTAAGTACAGATGCAACATTTTATTTTCAGAGGCCTGACATTTTTGTATTTAAAATCCCTTTTTTAAATTGATTTCAAGCGATATTCTAATTTTCTGAGTTTTTGAATTTCAGGTTTCTGAAGCTGTAAGTTCTAATGAGCAAAATCAAAACAAATAAAAGCTTGAAATATCTGACTTTGCATTTAATAATACTATAAAATGTATTAGTTTCACCTTTTATGTTAAATTGCCCGAATAAAACAACTTTTACACGATATTCTAATTTTCCGAGTAGTACTGTAGTTATGGATATATAAAACTTCAAAAAAGCAAATAGGATAAGTGTAGAATATGTGATTTTTAATATAAACTACTAAAAGAAGATGCAGACATACCTTCATTTTGTTTCTTCATGCGAAGGGTTGATCTTTTGAACTTGGATTCAATGTCATGATAAACTGTTTGTGAGAACAAACAAAATTACACTCAAACAGATAATATGGAAATAATTATTCTAATAGATTTATCTAACTCATGTGTTTCACATCTCTTCTCTTTGTCTCTCTACCTGTCCACCAGATGTCTCTCTACGTGTAGCAATGGAACCCAGAGTGGGATGATGCTGCATTTCAAAACCATACTTTTTACTGTTAAAACCTCTCTCAATGGCTTCTGTATCTACATCCCAGGCTAATAAACAGGGATTTGTAACATGATGCAGCAGGAGTGGGGGAATGAGAGGAGAAAACACCAAAAGAGGTAGGAGGGAATTTGGTTCCAGAAAGATCCCGCTAGGTGATAAAATCTGAAATGCTTAACTAAATGTAACACCGTGCAGCTGTGGGGACTGAACATTTGCTACAGCTTCAGGAGGTTCAGGTTCATTTAAGAGAGACAACATGAGAGAAGATAAAAAAAAGTCTCCTTGATACACACTCTAAATAAATAGACACTTCTAAATCATATTTACATGACATCTGTGACACCAACACTGAACTCTTCCATGATGTAACCCTGAGCCAAGAGGTCTAAAAAGTGGCCTAAAAACAAAAGGACATCTGCATACAAAAGACTGGAAAAGTATGAAATGCTCAAAGCAACAATCTAACACTGCTGCCACATTTAAATTTAGGAGGCAAATAGCCCTTCAATTTATTTGTATTCTAACTGATCACCACATAAATATTCACAATAAGTGCTGGGAGACTTACCAAAAAAAAGTCAAACATCTACCCAATGTCATTTAGCTGTGTCCCTGATTTCTGTTGTTTTTTTTTTTACCAGCTTTTCATATAATCATGTCTGGTGGCCAATTTGTGTGGTATCCAGATGCTGGACTTCCACCAGATGTGGACTAAAGCTAAATATTGGTGTATGATGTTAAACAAATTAAAAATTACTGTTTTTTTGCCCTTTAATGGTATTTATTCTTCTTTAGCCACTAATATAATATTTATCGTATATATCGCCATAATATATATCGTAGATGATATTTATTGCATTAAATCAATTATTGCTATACTGTATTGCTGTTTTGCAATAATATTTTTATAGTTAAGGGCCAAGTATCATGATGTTATCGGATTACAATCTTGCTACCCCTCAACTACAAAAAAGACAAAACCTCCAAAGCAGTAAGGGTCCAAACAGGCTGAGTGGGAGCTGGCATGCAGACAAATTTTACTATTTTGGCCAATACTGCAAATTAACA
Organism: Eupleurogrammus muticus; assembly: GCA_036785175.1. Lineage (NCBI taxonomy): Eukaryota > Metazoa > Chordata > Actinopteri > Scombriformes > Trichiuridae > Eupleurogrammus > Eupleurogrammus muticus. The sequence goes on from JAYKQN010000019.1 coordinate 15,431,639, forward strand.
GGTTTTTTCTCAAGGACCCAAGTACTGATGCATCACCGTCATGCTCAAATAACATTAAAAACACCCTCTCTGGTAACAGTGCTTAATAGCCATGGCTCTGGTACAGTGGAAAACATGAACGGTACTACATGAAACTTAAAAAACTGGGACAAGCGGCCGTGAGACGTTTAACTATAAAACAGTCCTTCTGGATTAATAAAAGAATTTGAATTACCACATTTGACTTTTTTCTGAGCAGATTTGTCAGGGAGGACATCGCCTGTCCCAAATTGATGCCTGGTGTCAAATATACACCTGATCTATTAAGGGATTGACACAAATAAACACCCCAGCTGTTATAAGTTATTTTACAGTAATTAAATATGCATTACAGTTTAATCAGGGATGGAGATCCAGGTGGACAGACAGAGAGGTAGACCGAGAGATGCACTTCTGGATTTGCTACCCAGCAGGAGCCAAATAGACTGTTACAATAAGAAAGTTCAAGTGTTGCAACTTTAACTCTCCTTCCGGTCTCTATTAATTCATCTTCAGATTGTGGCCCTTGATTGAGCAGAGGCAGGTGTTGTGATGCCAAAAGAGGAGAAGAAAAGAGATGGAAGCAGGAGTGGAAGTAACAAAAAAGAAATCGAAAAGGGGAAGGATGCACAAACGTGACTTACTGGTGTGGTCGTTGTATCTTTCTATGTAGTGCAGGTACTGGATAGCTCTGTTCTTGGCCTGTACATCAAAGTTACATGAAAAGAAAACAAAAAAGGAGTACTGAAGGAATAAGTAAATATCAAAACAGAAATAGCTGGAATAAGATAAATTTCATTTATTTTTCTTAAATACTGAAATGTATAAGTCTATTAGCAAAATGATTAATCAAGTTATCATTGTAGCTCGAGTTGGGACTCCTGCAATCTAAGATTATAGAAAACACAAGCTTTCCTTTTTTTTGGTGAAATGTCTATTTGCTGAAGAAGATCATATATGATCAAAATAGCCATACCCTATATAGGTGAAAACAATGAAGTTCTTGAGTACACACACACACACACACACACGATAATCATGATAGTTTTATGCTAAAGAATTCATACCTTCCTTTGAGCTGCAATTCTGTCCACTGCTTTACCCAATGCAAAACCTGGAGGAAAAGTGGTGTCAGTTTTCAAACATCTCTAAGCTCAGAGTGACAAACAAGACAAGGTTTAACCTGTTGAAATCCTAAACCTGTGATACTGGTGCAGCATTTAGTTTTATTCACATATCTCAGGAGAAAATATTAGCTACAGCACAAGTATTTAAGATAAGATAGGACTTTATTGATCCCACAACAGGGAAATTTGCTTGTTACTGCAGCTAAGCACAGGTGTGAGAGGGTACAGAGTACAGAGTAAAGAAAAATATAATAAAAGCTAAAGAAAATAAGTCTTTTTGAAGAAGCTTATAGTTCTGGCTGGGCTAGACATTGTTATGCTGCTATAAGTCTACTGGGACCTCATGAGATATTGTGAGCTTCTTTTTCTTTCTTCTATCTGTAATAGTTATGACCCACTGATGCTGTACTTTTCAAATCTGTTGTGTTCCCAGAGTCCTGCTCTGTGTTTTCTCATTCTCAGAACATGCTGCAGTGCAGCTACTGAAGGATCTTCAGTTGTTGGACAGTGGATGATGTGTTGCTTTTGTACAAACTGTAAAGGCCATTGGGCCCAATCTGTAATTTTTGGCTATACAAATAAAATTGACTCGACTTGACTTTATAATCTTCTTTTTAAACATTTTACATAATATATTCTTCATGCTCTGTGATGATGGTCAGTGTGATTTCTATGTGTTTATAGACAAATAATTGATCTTTTAACTGTTCATTAAAATACATGATTAGATAATTTAGCTTCTTTTAATCTTTTTTTCCCTGATTTGGGTTAATTTGGTCTAATTTGTATTTAATTAAATTAGTATTTAATCTGCAGTAAAAAAAAATTTAGGTTTGTTTTTCTAATATTCTAGTAATCTGATATGTCAGAGCAACATGAATTGATTGACACTGACTGTTCTGCACTGACTGACACTGATCTTCTTCATTGACATAACCCTTGATGTTGTAGAAATATTCTGCATTTAGCATGGAATTTTTTATAGCAGGAAAACTGAAAAATAGTACTGTGGTTGAAGTGTCTGCAAAAGGTTAATAGCATTATTTCTTTGTGGTGCTAAACACTTATTCAGTCATATTGTAATACTGCAAATGTTGGTAAATGAGTAGATTTGGTTTCGATTATAAACAGAGTAAAAAAATATTTCTGAAGGGGTCTTTAAAAGGACAGTTGGTCCCACACTAATAATCCATGTTCGGGTTTCAAAGAGATTCAAACCTGCGACTCCTTTGCCGTTTCCCACGGCGACCAGGCAGCTTGTGGACCTCCGTCTGCCATCCCTGGCCGTCATGTTGAACACATTCTTCAACTAGGATCACAACAGACCGTAATTAAGACCACCAAATCATGAAAGAGGCAGAGGACCTGTTTGTTAATTAACTTTATAATGAGCTGATAACTTATATACACAGATTGTTAAGACATTCCTCTATATGTCTGCCAGTGTGTCTCTCTCAATGTAGAAAAGGCTGTTTGACCATGCAAGCTGCTCAAATTACAACATGATTTAGTTTGAGCAACACTAGGGGGCAGCATTGATACAGCACAGAGAAGAGGAGGGGAGAAGAAATAGATGAAGGGAGAGGGGCAAAAAAAACAGAAGGTGCAAAAGAGGAGTAACCAAGGTCAAAGCTAAGAACCGGGCAGGTAGGGGAAGTGAGAATTTAAGTAGGGAAGGAGCACAGAGGAAAGGCCACCAGGTGACTGGAGATGTGGAGAGAGGAGAGGGATGGAAAGTGGTGGCAGTCAAGAGGGAGTAGAAGAAGAGAGAGATTGACAGAGGGAAGCAGGCGAGCACACAGCGAAAGGGGGAGAAGGGAGAGAGAGGACACAAGCTTGAAAAAATAAAAGATGACAAAATCTGTTGTGAACGTGACTCTGGGATGCAGATCTTTTTAAGACCTTCTTAAGACCATTTACAGTACAATGTGAATAAACTGATTAATCCAGGTTTTTACTGTATTTTTTTTTTACAAACAATTTACCAGTAGGTGCAGAAGATTCTCAGAAAACCAACAAAACCCAGCATTCATGATATGCACACTCTTAAGGCTGTGCAGTTGGGTAATTAGTTGAAAGGGGTGTGTCCAAAGACACCGCAGCATCGGCTGTTGACTTTCCAAACACCAACCTTTCTTGTTTTTTGGGATTTAGCAATCTTGTGAATCATTAAACTAATTTTCAGTTGTATTGTGTCTTTCTTATAACTGCTTCACATCTATTTGACATGGATACAAATCAACTTGTGGCACCTTTCAGCTGTTTATTTAAAAAAAAATAAATAAATAAAATTTTTACAACTTATTTGCTTTTCTTGGTTTTGCTTCAGAAACAGTATTTGTGAGGTCACCAGTGATTGGGCTGGCTACTCCATAATTTTTATTTCTTTAGAACCTTGTTTACTAGTGTGTTTGGGGTCATTGTTTTGTTGAAACACACATTTCAAGGGAAAGTCCTCTTCAGCATAAGACAACATGACCTCTTCAAGTATTTTAACAAACGGATCCATGATCCCTTGAATACAAATAGGTCCAACATGCCCATATCATGATGGTTACACTACATACTTCATTGTGTACTAACAATTTTGCTATCATCAATTTACAAAATGTTCTTCCATTTCTCTTTAGGCCAATTTTTTATAGTTAACAGTGGGGCTTTGCAGGGGATTCTTGTAAAAAGATTAACACATGTCTTCTACCCGTCACAGCACTTCTGTTCTACCAGTGGTGGCATCAGCCTTCAACAAGCCAACTGATTTACAAAATTGACAAAATTGATCACTCTCTGAATAAATGCCACATTAATTGCATAAGGGCATAGCCTTAAGAGCGTGTATATCATGAATGCAGGGTTTTGTTGGTTTTCTAAGAATCTATGGCACCTACTGGTAAATCGTTTCCTGTGTAGGAAAAATAAATATAATAAAAACCTGAATTAATCTAGTTAGCCACATTGGACTTAATATTTTGAAAATTACTGTATAAAAATGTAATACTCATTTTGCAGCATATTTTATAGATGTACTGGCAATTTTTTTTTTAAATGTATTCATTTACTTCTGTGAACAATCCTGCTTAATAAACAACAATAAATAGACCAAGATCCCATGGTTAACTTATTAGTACTGCACTTTTTGCAGTGACATATTTTTAGGGCATTGTACATATGTTGTATTACAGCAAACAAGAATAGGGAAAAATAGGGTAATCAATTTATACTGAAACTTGTAACCTGCAGACATTACAAAACATGGCCCACAGGGAACGACAGATCGGTAATGTGCAGACGCTGTTTTCTGGTATAACAGTAAGTTGACAGTAATATTATAGCATATCAAAGTATGATGATGTTGCTATATACTACACACTATTTAAGTGAACATTGCGCTTGTTTCCGATTAAAAGCACATATGCCAATATCCAATAAGGAGCCAACTTCACCACAGTTTGTTTCCCTAGGTAAATAATCTCACACTCCCATAGCAACCATCCTGACAACAAAGGTCAGATTCTAAAACGCAACCTCTGACAAGACAACCTTTGGCCCATGACAAGTCCACTCTTTTTTAAACTGTGTTGTTTAATCAAAATAATAGTTGCTGACAAATAAAAATTTTGAGCAGGATGTGATACTAAGAAGGTATATACTGCACACAGACTCAATTCAAGATCTCTTCTAGTAATGTTTCCAAATACATAAATTCAATGATTTTAAGACCCCGCAATACCCTTGAATATACAGTATTGTTTTTCTAGAAATAGTGTATCTGTGGCATATATCTGTAAAACCATGAAAATTATTTGAAAGAAGTTGAAAGTCGGTGTAGCCCCGAAGTGAACTGCTCAGCTGATTGAGTACAGGTCAACAAGTAACGTTTGGCATTAGTCATTTGATCTATTGTTCATATTTAATAGAGACCTATGCAGCTTTAAACATATAAAGCTGTAAAGCAGCAATTTACACAGACTGGTATTGAGAGGAAGATTGATTAGAAAACAACCCATTCGGGATGACACAGGGAGCATGCACCATAATATGAAGTCTGCTAAAGGGAAATGTAAGCCAATAAAGAAGATCTGCATGCAATATTATCTATGTGAAAGTCTTTTCCCCCCTCAGTTCATTTAGTACATTGCTGTGGTTTTAGATGCATTTGTATTACTTTGCTGTAGCTGTGTGGACTTGGGTAGGATTGGTGGGTTTTTGTGCTTCTCAAGATAAAACATGGATTATTTCTAAGGTTGTAGTTTGTTTTACTGATCTGTGCTTTAATGTGAGTTGTTTCCAGAGGTGTTAGTAATATCATTGTTGCTTATACAAAGGCAAGGATATCCACATATTAACATTAAACAATGAGGTGGGAAGGCAAGTGAAGAAGAACAACACATTGACTAATATCACATCTTTATCTTGTAAAAAGGATATGAGAAAATGATTTTTTTTTTTTTTTTTTTTAAATCTGAAGGTACAGAATTAAAGCCTCTCCTGTGTGTGTGTGTCTGTATTATCTGATATTTTATAAACTAAATAATTCATCTAGATAATAATCAGCAGATTAACTTGAATAAAAATATCCACTAGTTGTGACGGTACCAAAAACTAAAACTCAGAAGGAAACGGACACACCACACTGCACAAACAATGAAAAAAAAAATCTTGTTTTTGGTACAATCAGCCCAATATTGAGATCCTGACGTGGGCCAAAATTGTCTTATTTCACTAAAGCAAGACTAAGATTTCCTTAAAAACAATTAAATTGACTAAAAAAAATACGAATACGATACGAAAATTCTCCTCAATATTGGACAAATTGTGCAAAAAGCTATTTTCACCTGTTAAAAGTTGCATTATTCACTCTTTGTGGTTGACCTAGAACATAGCAAAAAACAAATGTGCTATTGCACAGCTGGATCCAGGTGTGATGGTGTGTGTGTGTGTGTGCCATCTTTGCCCAAACAGCCCCCGCTGGGAGTCAGTTGCTCAGCGATGAGTAGCAGCCTCTCACGGGCCTATTCTGAATCCAAAAACTCAGTTGATGACACTGCTTTCATTCAGAGAGCAGCATTGAATTCTGGTGAAACTTCAAAGTCAAAACTCAATAGTTATGTAACGTATACATCAGTTAAGGATTAAACTGTAAGGACACAAAAGAGGGATTGGGTTCAGGGTAGCAGCCACAGAATGTGCATGTCACCACAACTCCACATATGTCATCTTATTGTAGCTAAAACACATACACGCTGCTAAGTATTTGAAGTAGGTCTTTCAGCAGTTGAGAATGTAATAAATCTGCCCTCCCTAAACTGTAAATGTCCGATAACGTAATAAAAGTCCTGAGCTAATAAAGTAATAACTTATTACATTATAAGTTCATTTATTATTAGCAAAAAATGTTTGACTTTTTTACCAGGCTGATAACATAAGTCATTAAGTTTTTAGCCAAACGTTATTACATTATAATTTCAGCACTTTTATTTTGTTATTGGACAGTTATTGGACTTCATTAGCCTATTACTCTTTTCAAGAGGAGAAATCTATTATGTTTTCAGTTGTGTTTGACTGCTACAGGTCCTGTTATTGCTTAAAACACAAAATATATAATAATGTACATGCTGCACAATATTCTGCTTTTAGGACGGCAGCTGTGTCCTCTTTAACTTTCAAGTGTAAGCATCTGTGTGTGTAATCAAGGATGAGGAAACTCTCTGCCTCTGCAAAGACTGACCAGATGGGATGTGAAACACTGTTTTCATAAAAAATAGTTTTTAAATCAATACTATCTTATTTGTCATCTTTCAGTGTTTGCCTGTGTGCAAGTATGTGTGTAAATGTCAGTGCTGAGCTTTTGGCTTTTTTTTTTTTTTTTTAATTCTTTTTTTGTATTTAACATTTGTCATTTGAGTTAAACATGCAGCAGTTCTGGCTCAGCATTAACAGCAGAGCAGATGGGCTGAGTTTTTTCTGCCCGATGAGCGACAGCATGTCAGTGGGAGGATGCTTTGAGCTCGCTTTCGCTCCCGTTTCATTTCTCAATCTGCTGCATGTCTATCTATCTGTACCCGTCTATACTCTGCAGTGCAGGGGAGGGGAGGTGTTCTCACTGCATGGATCCAGGAGCTGAGAGAGTATAAGCATAAACTCCACCGTCGTGCAACACTTTCTCTGACATGCTGTTGCACAACTACAAATCTCTCCTTTCACTTGGGTTTTAAGTTGGTATCTTATAGTGTAATCTGTTCATTTATTCCTGCAAAAATGAAAAAAAAACAAAGTTTTTTTCATATGTTTTTTGTAAGGCACAGTACTAATCCCAGCTGTAGAATTACAATATATCAATATGTACATTCATTCCTGTTTTCTATTTACAGGCCTGCTAAAAATCTATTGACCTACTGATTAAATTGTACAAATTCCAGCCCAAAGCCCAAAGCCAACTGTTGTGATATGCAACAAGATATTAGACATATTAATGTACCCACCACCACAGTGACACACATGCCAGTCATGGTAGGATAAAATATCAATATATTATTGAGAACCTGGTGCAAAGTATTGATAATTTTTAGGGGTTCATTCATTTTAATAATGATTCGATTCAAGGATAATTTTGGTTATTTTTTCCTGATTCGATTCAGGGACTTGAAATCAATTCAGTAATGTTTTAGATTCAAAAAGAAGAAAAATAATTAAAATTCCACCAGTGTGACTGTAAAATAAATACTTAAATTCTCAACAGTAGTATGGGGTTCTGGAACTGCTGACCCGGGCCATCCAGTCCCTGTACACCTGGTCCTAGGGCTTGGTCCGCATTTCCGATATTAAGTTGGAGTTCTTTCCCGTGGGGGTAGTACTCCATCAGAGCTACCTTTTGTAAATGATTCTGTTTATAGCTTTTATGGACAGTTGTTACACCCCTAATATTTTTATTAGCAGTTTTCTTCTTTAGTCATAGATATGATCTATCATATATATTTTTTCTTGCAATGCACTAACTATTGAAGAATGGCAATATCATGATAGTATATTATTGTGGTTCCCTAATCTTAACACCCAGTGCTTCACACATAGCTACAATCTGGACTCAAAACATGATTCGTTTGAGCCATTTCTAAACAAACAAAATGTGTCCTTACACTTTGTAGTAAAGGAACACATAAGATGGGCTTAACACAGAATATATATATATATAGATATATATATATATATATATATATATATATATATATATGTCATGAAATTTGATTTAACTGAATGAAAATCTGGTCCTAAATAAACAAATTTATAAGAAAGCAGCAGGGTTTTATCCCCAAATACATGAATAAGCTGCAGCAAAATTCTGAGCCCCTGACAAATTATATTCAACAAATTAATACTTGCGCTAATTAATTCCCTTTTTGAAATTTGAAATTCACTGTGATAGTAGGTTCTTGCAAAGTCATTCCTCATTCACCTTGACGTCTGTTTACTCTCGGCAAAACTTTCAAGGTTGTTGGCGTCACGGGGGAGAGGGGCGGTGAGGAGAAGAAACAAAACCCTGTTCAGACAATGACAACATTCCATCTCTGTTAATGAAATCACTGAGTCCCACCCAAGTGGCTGCCATATCTGGAGACAGGCCATGAACATCTTTCCTCTGCTACTCTCTCTCTCTTTTTTTTTTTTTTAACTGCTGCCTCTGTTCTGTCCTCCATCCTTCTTTCATATCCCAGAGGAGCAACTGAGCAGTTCAAAGACTACCAGAGACGCAAGGGATTGAACTTGAGCTGTAGTTTGCAATGTTGTCATACTGGATTAAATAAACGAAATGTGTGTGATTCTTACAGCTACAGACCTAAAACCTGCATTCATTTGGGAGTAAAACAACAAGCTGTAAACATAACACTGACATACAGTAATTATCAGTCAAAACATTGGACACATTTCTTATTTAAGGAATTGGGAAGGTATATCCAGACCTTCTGTCCACCTGAAGAATGTAGGTTCAATAATTCCTCTCTTCTGACTTCATTTTGGTTTTTACCACCTCTTATCTCCGAAATACACAGTTTATTCATTATAGTTGTATTAAGGGCGACTATCACATGTATAGCAATATGTTAATTAATATCACCATCATTACTAGAAATAAGTTAGTAAGTGATTCCATTGATATAAGGCTAGGTCTCAAACCGTATTTTGGCACCAACCAAATTGCTACCAGAGCTGAGCAATAAAATCAAGCCCTGAAAATCTGATCAGCAACTGAAGGTTATGGTATCGTTCTTTAACATTTGAGAAGTTTGTTTGAAACTTAATTTGTTAGAAAGATAGTATATGTATTGCTCAGAGCAAGAAAATTCACTCATTCATATCTTATATTAAGCCTAAAGTGTATACAGTACATAAAAAAGGGCAATCAGTACAGTGCATACTTTAATGTATATAAGATTACACCTTGGGTATAATTATGGAACATGACAATGTTTCACAAAATATATAACCTATTTAATAAACAACTCGGGAGGAGATATTATTCATTTTCTCTACAGTTAATTTAGCTAATGGTAATTAAATTTAAAAATCATACACGTTGTGCTACTCCTCTCTCACTTTCTCTTCCATTCTTCCTCTGTCTCCAACCCTCCCTCTTTTCCCTTCCTCTATTGGATGTTTTCACTAATGGCATGCCAGCATCATCGTCCTTGGGAGACAAGCCTTTTATTCCAGTAAGCAGTTTCCATTTCATTAGTCTGGAATTTATAGTTGCACACATGCATGCACGCAATATTCATAGAGAGAGATGGCACCATAAACCATCCATCAGTTTCCAGGGGGAGCCTGATGTCTGTGACACCACTCTTATTTATGCGGGTAGGAGGGATAAGGACGACTATTAACAAAGACCAATTATGTTTATTCTCATTTGCTGTTTTAGCAAAGAAGGCAAAACTAAGTAAAAAAGACTCAAATGTGACCTTAATATAAATAAAAATGTATATAAATTGTCATGTAAGCAGCATTTTAAAGTTACAACTGGCGGAGAAAGAGAGAGAAAAAGAGAGAAAGAGAGAGAGAGCTGGTCCATTAGTGCTAATTGAATTAAGGTAAAAAAAAAAAAAAATACAGCACAGGGAGAGAATGTTAATTTAGCGGGTACATGTACACACAAGTTTATTATTTATAAGTATGTAATTCAATAAAAATATGAATTGTTGAATTTTTAAAGAAACCACCATGTTGTACTGTCATGTTTTTATAGTTGTCCATAAGAGGCAAAACAAACTACAGCTCTAGAGATGGTATTTTATGTTTTTCCACAGCCACTATAGGTTGTTCTACCTGCCCAAGGTGCTCATTGGTTGCATTCTGTAAATTCACCACTAGAAGACACAAGAAACTATTAATTTGTCTTTAATGCTTTAACTGTGTCTTTAATGCTGGCTAGAAAGAGACATGAATTCTTAGTTTAGATGTATTTATGCTCCTGCATTGAGGGGCAGAGCTGCACCTGATGTCACTAGAGTCAGGAACTCTGACCTTTCTGACATTGGCAAGGTTTGATCAGAGTGAAGACTACATAAGGCATATAGAAAAAAAATCTAAATTACCTTCTTTACAGTAAAACCATTTCACTTCAAACCTTCTGCTCACTGCAAACCTTGACTATTAAATCGTGCGAATTACAAAGTGAAAGAAAAAATATACAGATACTGTGGAGAATATACAGTAATTAAGGCTTGTATGGCCTCATCATGTATGATACACCGATTTATACATCATGCTGCTTTGATGATAACAAGCTGAAAATCTCTATCTCAAAACCTAATGTCAGGATTTATACTTCTTTTATTGAAGGCCAAATATAGTATCGTTTCTATATTTTAACAAAATCTAATGAAATGAGTTCTCTACCTTGAAACTTGAATACTAATAGAAAAAAATTGCTGTAGATATTTAGTTTTGTATGTCAGTGTGTGAGAGACTCACCTCAATGATGCGAGAATCAAAGTCTTCATATGTTTCTGTGGAGAGAAAGAAGTTTAGCAAAAAAAAAAAGAAGCTTTTACACAATTACATTTTAACACACACACACACACACACACACACACACAAGATTAACCCAAGCTCTTGCTATCATAACAAATACCCAGAAGGCTTTGCAGGAGCGCAACAAGTCAACTCTTTTCATTGTCAGTGACCTCTGAAGGATGTTGTTCCCAACGGCAGACCGTTCACTTCTAACCAATTAACAGCAAACAAAGGAGAGCTGACTCAAAAAATCCAAGGAGAACATGCACGCAGGAACGCACGCTCAGAGCTGAGACATTAGCCCACCATCTGTTGGAAACTAAACCTGATGAGGGACCAGCAACCTGGCTCATCACATTCAGCCTAATGTGTATTTCTGTGAGAGACAGACAAGAGCGTGAGTGGAAAACAGTGTTTGTACATGTAGAAGCGGGAGTATGAACGTATTGCACGGTGAGAGATAGCTCATTAGCGTGGGAGACACAAGACAGGAAATATGAAAAGGAAACGTGAACACTGTGACAAAAAGTGTGAGGCGTGACAGAACACAAGAAGACCAAGGCCACGTCCCTGATCTGTCAACAGTTTGAGGTAACCTGTTGAACCTCAATTGTTAAACTTCAATTCCGACAGCAAAGGCTCAGCTTTACACGCGTAATGAGGCTGGGAATAGGAGGCTGGGGCAGGTCACCTGGAAGTAACTGTGACTGTAATGAAGAGTCGATTAAGCAGCAGAGAAAGTTGACAATGTATATATTACATGCCACCTTCAACATAAGCTGATTTAAAGCCTCCTGCTACAGGGACATATCAGTTTCAAAATATCACCCTCATTCCATCCAATGACTGAAATATTATTATACCAAACATGTCAGATGGAACACAAACACCTAAAAAACTGAAATCTTGGTGACAGGTGAAGATATCTTGTTTTTGGTACAATTATTCTAATAGATTCTTATTCTATAGCTAATCATTCTAATTGGAATGTTTTCTATCTATAAGCTAAATTCTTCAAAGCTAGACCTTTCCTTTGTTTGAAACTGAAATTAAAAACTATATTTAGTGTACTAGAGTGATTGATAAGAAATGTTTATGTACGATTAACTACTAAAACTATTTAGAGAAATGTAATTTCCCTCACCTGTTCTTTTTTCGTTATTCTGTACACGTCTTGATATACTATGTACCCACCTTTATTTATGTCATTGTGAGATGGCAAACAATCAACTGTAAAATTTAGCCTTTATTGTTCTAGAGATTTTTAACTAGGAGCTTAATTATTCTCAGTGGTCTGTCGCTATCTGATCAAAATACTGAATAAAGCAGAGTCATGTTAATCATTTGTGTTTCTCCAGTGCTGTTTGATATGCTACCTACACTAAATAATAACACCTGCTCTGCATCTCAAGATCCAGCATTTGATACTTAAAATCCTACATCTGGTTAAAGGGTTTAAAATTGAGCAAGATCAAAAAGAAAGACATCAAAAAAGTGGGATGTTTTAAGCTGGTGTAGGTTTTTCAGCAATGTTACACTACTGTGCAGTTGAGGAATGTTTTTTTATTATTATTATTGCTTTTTTTTCCCCACCAGAGGAACATAGGGAAGGTGGGGCCATTTGTTGCAGAGTGGACATAGCCATGAAGCCCTGCAGGAATCCCCAATATAACATTTTTTCTCTAGGATTGAAAATTGTTGGAAACATTTGAGATAATGAAAGTACACAACTGAAAATTTATATCCACACATGGACATCCAGGATCTGCAAATCCAAGCATTGGGTAGGAGCTGCAGATTTATATTACACTTTGCATACACAGGTGTGATCACATATTTGTTCATGTATAGTCATAAATTTGGACACATCACACGGACACACATGGCTGAGATTGCCTCCTCAACCAGGCAGTGATGACTCAACGTAACAGACAAATCTCTCACATAGGCTCATAGAAGACTAAAACACAAAAGGCAAGCATTACTATAAGAAAGAGACACAGGGAGAAGGAAAGATGAGGAACAGAGAGGAAGAATTCATATGGAAGAGAGTAACAAAGAAATAGAGGAACAATGGAAAGACTGAGCAAGAAATAAGATACACAGAGAGAGAAAAAAAATCGAAATTATGAAATTGTCCCATTAGGCACTTTGGTGGGATCCTCATCTTCATCACTTCTAATAGGCCACTCTTATTACTGCATTTCGTGCCTGCATACAGGCGGAGACACCACTGTGCCTCCCCTAGAGCTGCATCTGATGTACTGTAGTTCTTGAAATTTAAGGAAGAATCAGGGGTCTTTGATTTTTGAGATCAAATGCAAGGAACATGATTAGTCACTGGAAACCATGACACCACAAATTGCTTTTGAAGACGGCTGCTATCTGTATATTTTACACGAAAGAACAATGCTTCAGTCACCTCCATTGGGTCCAGGATCAGGGGGCCCAATGCTGATGCCCCCCCAGGAGTTTCCTGTCCATCCCCTCTGTTTCTTCATCCTTGTCTTCTTTCTCTTCTCCATCTCGTCTCTCTTTGTCACTGTGGGAGAAATGCATTGCTGCAGTCACACTGACGTCCAACGGAACAAGCTGAGGCCGCAAAGGACTTAAATATCGAAGGTGCAGTTCGTCAAATTTACTATGTGATTAATGCTGACAAATCAGATCACAGTGGAGACACTGTGATCTTCGCCTCAACTGGAGCTACGTACACTGCTCTAATTTGAAGGCTTTTTTCTCCACATAAATGATTCCTCTGTGGCAGTGATGGACAAAGTACTTGCATCCTTTATTAGAATTAAAATAGAAATCAAATGGCAAAAAATGATACAAATCTTGGATTGAAAATGTTACTTGGGTAAAGGTTCAGATGAGTTAGAAATAAAATATACTTAACACCATGCAAATTTTATAGTATAGGGCTCCTTCTAATTTCGGCTCAGAATGCATTGGATATTTGGGTTTGCTGCAACTAATGTAAGAAGATTTTTGTCATTCTGTGGAAAAAAATAGTAATAGTAAATTCTAGTCTTATGATGTGATTTTTATTGTCATTCAAATTAAAAGACAAGATTTTTACAACTAAACAATAGAACATACATTTTATATTATTTCTTTTTGGTAATGTTGAGCCAAAGTAACATTATGCAACAGAGGGTTAAATATCAAAAGTAATAGTACTCATTATGCAGACTCATATACTACTTTTTTTTTTTTTTTAAATCACTAAATACTGTATGGTATTGTTTTAGTTTATCAATTTGAAGTCAGTTTGAGATACATTGTGTAGATTATTTTAATTGTTTTGTATATGGCAGCTTTCACACAAAAGTGAAAAGAAATTAAAAAAAACAATAATTTAATAGTGTTTGTGCATGTGTGTGTACCCAGTTCATTTCGAATCTCCTGCTGTTTTTCAATGCTTCTCTGGGTCACCACCTTCCTAACTCCGTCCTTTACCACTTGAGCGTTCAGACCAGGCCAAAGAAAACCACCACGACCTGGGCACCAGAGAAAAAACAAAGAAAGAAGAAAAGAGAGAGGAAAAAAAGACAAGATAAACAACATTTTACATCTTTCAAAGATATATTGTGCCTTTATTTAAAGTTGAGAGACTGGAAATGTGGATAAAGATGTACCATGTGCCCTAACCACTCAGCTATTTCGGTATTTCGTAAAGTGATTTTGTAACTTTTTAATGCCTTCAACGCCTCTGAGGAAACAATACCCTGTTCTTCAAATGACAATTTCTTATTCTTGAGATAGATAACAGAGTGGAAGAACATAAAATGAATTTACAATTTAAATAATACAGGAACAAAAATCAACAAAAGGAGTGCAGCAATAAATCATTCATGAGGTGAGGCATTTATAGTGCAGGTGTCTGCAGGTTTCAGGGAGATCAGGCATCAGATTTTTGGCAAAAGCCAAAAAATAAGAAGGAATAAAGAAAAGAGGAAAGTTTTTTTTCTTAGAAACTTTTAGCTTGCAGCCATGTACATGTTTTTAAGTTGCATATTTAACTTAAAAATATATATATTAATACATTTTAGATAATTGCACAGGGTTTATCCCACCACAACTGAGTGGGTATAGGTTGAGAAAGAAAGTGACAAATGACGATGTAGATTGGAGGGTAATGAAGATAGGTAGCTCTTCTTAAGAGATGCAGTGAGAGGTAATTCCTTTGCCTGGTGATGTTATAAATAAATCAACACTGAAATATTCTATTGCAAAGGTGAGACATGTCCATCAGTTGCTTATAAACTTGAGTCAGACAGAGCAGAGCCGTGTTTTTTTTAATCCTGACTTGGGCTAAAAATAAAATGTCCATTGTCCTATAAGGATTAAGGATATTACCCATATGCATCAAGAGTGTTTTTACAACACAAGAGCTGGCATCATTTGCTCTGTGCAGGGAATCACGACAGATGTTCATTATGTGATGTCTCACCTTCTCCAAGAGACTGTCCCCAGTTCAGGTCTCTCTTGTGTTTGCGTTTGACTCGCTTCCCTCTGCCCCTCTTGGCTCCGGTCTTCGCCAACACTCCTTTCCACAACTCATCAGCCGTCACTACACACACACACACACACACACCGGGATGGGGTAGGGGTGGGAGGAAACAATACAACTTTACTAACATTTCCTCCGTCTCAATTAGTGATGGGAAAATCCCTATATTAACTTTTCTTTGATATTCCCTTTTCATAGAGATGCATCCGTAAACCTGCACCAAAAGAAACTCAGTGTAAAAAATTAAAATAAATAAACATTTTGAATCAAGAATCTATTTAATGTAACTGTAACCCATCCATAAAAGAAATTCTGTCTTAAGAAGCAGTTATGTCATTATAGTATGCTGTGTAGGTCTTATTTGTATAGACTATGTTATTTATTTATTTTAAAATCTTGATTGGTTCAGCCATTTCAGAAAGTCTTATAAAGTAAAAAAAACACTACTACATACCGAATTTATCTAAATTACCCAATGTCTTCAATGTGTGCACTAAACTTCACAGCAGTGAAGACATCGAATGGTTTTATAGCAACCTTTTGTACCTGCAATTTCAACAAGTGATGAAGTGGGACTGTAATTAAATATTAAATTATAAAATAAGCTCTTAGATTTTACAAAGACCTGAGACCTTAAGTGAATGTACTGGCCCTGTACATTCACAGATTAAAGACATCTGAACATTGAAAGAATCAAAGTAGAAAAGCTCCACCATTATCTTTCCTGGGAAATGGAGGAATCTGAGAGAGTTGATGGAGCCCACTGGCTTCATTGTGTTTGATGTTCTATGATCGATCGATACAAACTGTAAACGAGACTGGTTGACAGGCACAAAACAATTGTTGGAAACATGCTGAGGCAAAAAAAAAAAAAAAAAAAGGAGTCAGGGAGCCAATAAAATTCATGGTAAACACTGAAAAAGTCTAAACATAAATACAAAGGAGGAGAGATGTTTTGTTTTGACAGCTCTTTGACGGCAATTTCCTCTGCTTATTTTACCACAGAAAAAAAATGTAATTTCATTCATTCAGTTCATACTTTAAATTTTCAACATTTTTAATTTTAACATGGCAACCGACTATTAAGCAATATTTATTATATATATATAATAAGAGAGTGCGCTCTATGACGTGGTTAGGACAGAAGTGCTTGTGAAGAAAAGGCAAAGAATAACAAGAAATGTCAGTAGTCAGGTCTTCGAAATATACACCTGCACCCTACATTTAATTGAAACTCTGCTATTATTTGGTAATTTCAAATCGAGATATAAGAGTTGAATCCTTTCCTGCCAGATAAGCCCTGCAGTTTCTAAACCTGTATTTAGTTCTAGTATCAATGGTGGAAGTGGCCAAGACTTTATATATAAAATATATATACAAAACAGTACATTGCCCATTTGACCAAAACTTGCAGGTAGTCTTATAAAACAAAGCATAAAATCTAAATCATGGTAATGGGATAGCGAGGTCCCGTCTGTGACTGACAAATGCAGATGATTTCAGAAACAATCTTTTCATAGACTTACACTTGTTGAAGAAGCTGCTGTGTCTGGTTTGCTGCCATGATGTCGCAGGGATCAGTGGAATGGCCGAGTTTCTTTGGAGAGGTGTGGCAGAGGCTTGATTGGCCCACTGGGACACAGGAGCCACTCTGCCGATGGAGCGGAGCGGTGCCGCACCTGGGTGATGGAGATACCCGTCAGAGCGAAGAACCAAGCAGGTGAAATATGCAAACAAAGACACTCCACTACTTTTCATTGGGAAACAGAGTTTCTGCTCCACTACATTTGTCTGAAGCTTGAGTTCCTCTCAGGCAGTGACGGGAATACCAGCATTAAAAGTTACTAACAACGTTACGTTTTTCGGTAACTTAAAGAGTAAAGCAGCTGCTTTCGGATGCAGATTTGACACAATGGATAATGTTACAAGCTTTTAAAAAATACACCATATAGTTAAAAGGGAAACTAGGGGTTTAACCTATTTGTCCTTAAATGCCTTACAAACAGCAGTGTTTTGTCGGCTCACATGTCTGCGAGCTGTTAACAGCTCCAGCAATAGTGCTTTGTCTGAACTTTTAAAAAGGGTTTATTTCAATAATTTAGATTAGGGAAAAACTTCAGGCAAGGCAATCTTAAAATTGTCAAAGCAGTGATGCTTTATTCATTTTCTAACCCAGGTTTTGTTTTGATCAAATATTTTACACATGTATGACCTTCAATACTTCTGTGCTCTACTTTAAGTTAAGACATAGAAGCTTTTTTAGTTCTTCAGTTGTAATAGAAGCTGTTGCTCAAGCACTCGATAAATCCTATGTATAGCATACTTCAGTAACAAAAAGGACTAAATTTGAAATCATTTTTTGGTTTAATGGCACAAAGTAAGTTTCTGTGATGTTGTGTACTGAAATCGTTAATGAGATCGACACACAGTGGCTTGCGAAACTATTTGGCTCCCTTGAACTTTGTGACCTTTTGCCACATTTCAGGCTTCAAACAAAGATATAAAACTGTAATTTCTTGTGAAGAATCAACAACAAGTGGGACACAATCATGAAGTGGAACACACTTTATTGGTTATTTTAAACTTTTTTAACATATAAAAAACGAAAAATTGGGCATGTAAAATCATTCAGCCCCATTGAGTTAATACTTTGTAGCGCCACCTTTTGCTGCGATTACAGCTGCAAGTCACTTGGGGTATGTCTCTATTAGTTTTGCACATTGAGAAATTGTTTTTTTTGCCCATTGCTCCTTGCAAAACAGCTCGAGCTCAGTGAGGTTGGATGGAGAGCGTTTGTGAACAGCAGTTTTCAGTTCTTTCCACAGATTCTCAATTGGATTGAGGTCTGGACTTTGACTTGGCCATTCTAACACCTTGATATGTTTTTTGGTGAACCATGCCATTGTAGCTTTTGCTTTATGTTTTGGATCATTGTCTTGTTGGAAGACAAATCTCCGTCCCAGTCTCAGGTCTTTTGCGGACTCCATCAGGTTTTCTTCCAGGATGGTCCTGTATTTG
Source organism: Eupleurogrammus muticus (assembly GCA_036785175.1). NCBI lineage: Eukaryota > Metazoa > Chordata > Actinopteri > Scombriformes > Trichiuridae > Eupleurogrammus > Eupleurogrammus muticus. Next base: position 15,450,329 of record JAYKQN010000019.1, read on the forward strand.
GCTCCATCCATCTTCCCATCTTCCCTGTCCCTGCTGAAGAAAAGCAGGCCCAAACCATGATGCTGCCACCACCATGTTTGACAGTGGGGATGGTGTGTTGAGGGTGATGAGCTGTGCCGCTTTTACGCCAAATATAACGTCTTGCATTGTTGCCAAAAAGTTCGATTTTGGTCTCATCTGACCAGAGCACCTTCTTCCACATGTTTGGTGTGTCTCCCAGGTGGCTTGTGGCAAACTTTAAACAACAGTTTTTTTGGATATCTTTAAGAAATGGCTTCCTTCTTCCCACTCTTCCATAAAGGCCAGATTTGTGCAGTATACGACTGATTGTTGTCCTATGGACAGATTCTCCCACCTCAGCTGTAGACCTCTGCAGTTCATCCAGAGTGATCATGGGCCTCTTGGCTGCATCTCTGATCAGTCTTCTCCTTGTATGAGCTGAAAGTTTAGGGGGACGGCCAGATCTTGGTAGATTTACAGTGGTCTGATACTCCTTCCATTTCAGTATTATTGTTTGCACAGTGCTCCTTGGAATGTTTAAAGCTTGGGAAATCTTTTTGTGTCCAAAACCAGCTTTAAACTTCAACAGTATCTCGGACCTGCCTGGTGTGTTCCTTGTTCTTCATGATGCTCTCTGCTCTTTAAACAGACCTCTGAGACTATCACAGTGCAGGTGCATTTATACAGAGACTTGATTACACACAGGTGGATTCCATTTATCATCGTTAGTCATTTAGGTCAACATTGAATCATTCAGAGATCCTCACTGAACTTCTGGACAGAGTTTATTGCACTGAAAGTAAAGGGGCTGAATGATTTTACATGCACAATTTTTCATTTTTTTTGTTTGTTAAAAAAGTTTAAAATATCCAATAAAGTGTGTTCCACTTCATGATTGTGTCCCACTTGTTGATTCTTCACAAGAAATTAAAGTTTTATATCTTTATGTTTGAAGCCTGAAATGTGGCAAAAGGTCACAAAGTTCAAGGGAGCCACATAGGGAGCCAAATAGTTTCGCAAGCCACTGTATCTGCCAGAAAAATCACATTGAAATGTTTCGCCTAAAAATCATTAAGCCTTACAATAAATGACCCGATATGCCACCAAAAAAATGTCAAGATTTGAGCAGAGAAGTGCAAAGTGAAAATAGATTTTGTGTCAGAACTTTCCTCTGCCGATACATTAAGACCCCTCTAAATTTTTTTGGTGAATCTTTGCAGGGGCTTGGCCCCTAGATTGAGAACCATTGGACTAAACTAGCTAACTCTATAAAAAGTACTTGGAACTAGCTTTGCCTTCAGAAGCTACAACAGTAACATGATAATAGACTAATCTAACATTGTAATCTGACAATAATAGTGGTCAGAGACAGTACAGCAGTACTTTAACTACAACAAGCTGATAGTACTTCTGTACTTTTACTCGAATAGAATTTGTCATGGAGGAGTTTCACTTGTAATGGAGTGTTTTTACATTGCTGTGTTGACAGTTTTTCTTCTTACAGACACAAAAAAAGGGGTGATGTATTTAGTTGTGCTGGCCCTTAGGGTCAAAGTATAAGTTAAATGTTGGTAAAGTATCGTTATGGGAGACGCAACGTTTGTAACAGTAGATGAACAGTTTCAGTTTATTTGGAGGGTTTATACGCCACATGACGTCACACAGACGAATCGCTTCAAGGCTACTTTGGGGTCATTTTCCATTTACAGTAAAGCCGCTGATTTAAAATCATCAATACTTCACCAACAGTTACAGGATTGGAATACTGTTATTAGGCTCATTGTGATACATTAAACCCACGTGACATCACTGATACCCCAGAGTTTTTAGTCTGGACCGGTGTCTTGTTGCGGATCAATAAACGCAATCAAAACGGCGCATTTTTTACACAGGAACTCCGCAAATGTGCTGCCATAAAAACGCAGGGAAGAGAAATAACTCACCTCCGACTGTGATGCGGAGGGCAAAGCATACCCGCACAGACGCCGCCATGTTGGATTTGACTGGGATGGGTCCTTGAGAGGACAACGAGGAGTCTGGCGGATGCCTGTTTAAAAACCGTAAAATACGCAGCGATCTGAGCCCATGTACAGGGATCAGACGAAACATGTTTGGCAAGATTAAAAAAGTAAAAAAAATATACAGTTTTAAAGAAGCATTCATTAGATCTCACAAAATATACATTTTGTATTCATGTTGGTTCTTCCATTTAAAAACCCATTATACATTTTTGTACAAAGTTAACTTATTAACTGCAAATTTAAATAAAATGACTTGGAAGAATGTACTTGTAAATGTAGTTACTGAGTATTTTCTAATAACAGTTTTTCTTTTTCTTTTCTTTTTTTTTTTTTTTTACTATTTGCGTATAATTTTGACCACTTTTTTTATGCTCAATTCACAAATCAAAATTTTCTCCTTACAAGTTTAAAGATCTATATTATATAGCTACACTAATTATAATAATTTATATGATATTCCCATATATAAAAGTTCAGTTATCTTGGGAAAATACTTAAAAAAAAACAACTAAAAAATTCAGAACCATTGAATATGCAAATATATTTCATTTCAGAAGACAAGATGTCTTTTTCTTCATTGTAATTTTTTTTTTTTTTTTTTAGCTTTATTGTTTTTCCCTATTTGGGTCGATTTGGTCTTGTTTTAACCAAAGAAGCCTGATATTTTTTTTTAAATATTAATTGACAAAAATAAAGGAAGAAAAACTTCAAATAAGATAAATTATCTGTCAGTAGAGTTTACTCAATATTGGACTAATTGTCCCAAAAACAAGATATTTGCAATGCAAGTGCAGAGAAATTTTACACTTTCAGAAAGGTGGATGTAAAAACTGCTTCCTGGTGTCGAACTGCATTATTCTACAATAAAGCTAAAGAAAAAATAAAAACATATTTTGAGTGGAGGGGGGACTTTCTAGAGCTGAGAGCAGGGAATTAAGTCAATTTAATGATGGCAGAAAAAACTACGGTATGTTAAAAATGCACATGAATTATGCAGTTCCAGTGGAATGAAATCTGTTAGGAATCACACATTGTGCCAGTGGGTAAAAATGTGGAGAATGAAGCCAGCATCCCAAAGTCTTTCCTTACCACTATTTAATGAAATGCATGGTTGAAGCTAAAGCAATGTTCATTTGTAAACATTATTTAATTAGTTGTGTTGATGTGATAATTAATTAAAAACAAAATTTAAGTTATTGTTACTTCTGAATACTTATTTAAGGCTACAACATGATACATATAACAAAAGAATAAAAGGCTAAAAATAACAGAAGAAAATTAAATCTTCTTCACATTTCTGTGATGATCTCACTGTTCCTTCCTTCCTTCCTTCCTTCCTTCCTTCCTTATTTCCTTCCTACTTTCCTTGTTTTCTTGCTTCCTTCCTTTCTTCCTTCCTTGTATTTATGCTATTTGATACAATGCTATCAGAATTATCTATCTACATTGGGAATATCCTTTTGTGAACTCTTTTTGATTGATATCTATATCCTTTTTAGTAACATTTTTCAGATAGAGAATCAAAACATCAGAGAGCATGAGAGCAGTGTGTGGGACATGAAAAAAAATCACATGCATCCAATCTATCTGCTTTTCTATAGGCATACACACTTTTTGCACTGCACTCATTAAGTAAATGATTAAAAAAATCTTAGATGACACACACAAATATGCCAACATGCCATTTGTATATGTTGGCAATAGTGTGTGTGAGTGCACACAGCTGCTCACACACAGCTTGTCACTATGCAGTAGGCACCAATCAGCAGCTCAATCCTCTGGACATGATTGGCCCTCAGTAGAGTAACTGGTGATTATCTAGTGTATGTCTTAATTTTCACCTTATTCAAGATAATTTCCTCAACATTAGAACCCCCCCAACCAAATTCAGTAGAGAGCTGCATTCAGAGGAAAAGAAAGGGCAGCTGTCTGGCAACAGGCTGTTGGAGTTTCTGATGAAAAAAATCAATGCATTTCATACAGTGACATTTCTTCTAAATAATTGCCCTATAATGACAGCTTCATCCAGGGCTCCATGTGAAGGGGTGAGTCACTTTTCTTGGCTTTGTGCAGTAGCAAACAGTAAGTGAAGAGATGGAAAATATTTGAAAGAAATTTAAATCCATTGCCGATTAAGCTTAGAGCAAATCAAGTCAAGTAAGAGAACTCTGTCTACAAAACAAAGATGTGTTTCTTTTTAAGAAAAGAAGTGCAGCACCCATAGGAAGTATGTTTTCCTATAGAAAAGTGGAGTTTTAAGTAGATTTTTCATATTTGGCATGTTTTAGTAGACAAATTCTACATTCAATAAGAAGTGAGCCTACATTGAGGTAAGGCAAGACATGAAAGTACAGTACACCTATTAAGGAAAAAACCCCTGCAATTTATGTTAAAAGTTTACATGCTGATCTAAATATCAGTTTTTAAATGTGTTGATAAGCCAAGTAAAACCAGACTTATGATAAATCTCTTACTTCATGCTTTCCCCTGAATACTGTTACAACCTGGGCATGTATTTGTTCATAAATAAATGAGTTTACACCTAGATTCTGTTCTGTCAGGTGATAATGCTGGGACTGCTTGAGGCTCTGTGAACATATCGTGGAGGAAGACAGCTAAAGCCCACAGTAGCCTGTAGTAACCCAGCTGCACGAAGAAATGGAACAATGGAACTTTGAATTGTAACTAAAGCGCTGGAAAACAAAATGAGGCAGACATCTGCGATACAGAGCTTTACACTCTAAAGTGCTCAGGAAAGTGCTGCTGCCGGATAGTGTTGTAATATGTAAATCTATAGTATTTTACTTATAATGATAATAATGATATTTTGAATATACATTAAAATACACCTTAATGTCAAGCACAAGCTATATCTGAAAGTTGCACACAGACACACAGATGTTGGTGATTCAATTTGGCGGTTTAGAGTTATCCAGTTATTTCAAGCATTATAAGATACAGGGTTCACATTTTGTTTCCCTGTCACTATTCTGTCCAAGAAAATTCCTAGTTTGAAGTTTATTTAATATTTAGCAAACCAGCAGGTTTGTCAAAGCCTCTGCTCTGACTCCCTGAGTTTTCCCTGTGTGTCTGCTCCTTGTGTCTGCCTCTCCCTTCCCTGTGTTTTCAGGTAGAGGAGGGGCTCAGTGGTGGAATACTGACACGTCTGACAAGAATCTACTCATTAACACAAGCTCCCCTCCGAATATTTTCCAGAATGTTCTGAAATATGCACTGGTAATGTATGGTGTGCCATTTCCTGTGAGCACCTTGTTGCTTCTGCCTAACCTTGGTGACCTGGCTACCAGGCTGCCTTTCTCCCCAGCATCCTCCCCTCTGCTTCACCAGTGGCAATAAAGCACCTTTTCTGCCACCTTCTTATGCTTTTGTCTGCTCAGGGATCCAGACCACAAACTCTAATGAGGTTTGCAAAACAGAAATCTTACTGGCTTATTGTAAATATGCCAATAGCCTCAAATAGTTTTAAAACAAGTTTTTACGCAGTGACACAGCTGACCTGAGGAGGAGGCTGTCTTAGAATGCTTGAGTTAAAGAGTACTAGAGTTTTTTTTTTTTTATTTAAGGGTCAATGTCAAAACTGTCATGTGGTGTAATCCTAAAAAGATGTATCAAATAGTTCTCTAAAAAATGATTTACAAATTTTAAAACACATGCTATCAAGTAGGTTTATATTCCAGGTGGATTAAATATTTGAAATTGATCATTCTTCTTTGGTTACACCATTTAATATTTGTGTCCATAGACCATGATAGACCTGATGAATGCTTGAGAATCACACTTTCTCATCTCGTCAACCATGATTTGTCAGTGACTCTTAAACGTTGATTCTTCGTAAGAGTTGGAGACTGATACAAAACAGCAGGAGAAAGAGAGGAGGGAGGTGACAGCTTCTCCCTGAGGAGTTGTCTTTCCTGTAGGTCACCATAACCTTACATGGATCAATACTGTAACTCCCTTCTGTCGCCTCTCCTGGTATGGCCTCTTCCTCTCGTCCTCTTCCTCTTATCTCCTCACGCAGACAGGAAGGCACAGGAGGCTAAAGGGAGCTGACACCACCTGGCTTCAAGTGTACTATCCAATAACTGTCACCAAATCCTTTATGGCTTTGTCTGGATCTACAAGCTTCAGCAGATACACGAGGCAAAGTTGTAAAAAATAATCCTACACCGAAATTTTTTTTATGTCAACAGATGAATGGCATGCACAGATTTAAAGAAAAAAAAAAAGGGTCCACCAGAAAAGTGAATGCAGTGGTGATGTTTCATAGCATTTCTTGGTCCCTGTGGAATCTGGAGTATGTGTGTTCTCACCACCTAAGAGGGCACTGTAGTCATTGTAGTCACATTTAGACATTTAAAAGGGCACCTTACTGCATGTTTAGACATTTAAAACAACCTTTAGGGTGACTTTTTTAACAATGGTATCAAGGGCATGGTAGGTTTAGGGCATGGTAGGTTTATAGCGTGAGATTAAACAGGAGTCCCTCACTTTTAGTCATTTCCCAGCCAGTTTGGTATTATTTTTTTCACCTTTCTGGTTTAACGGACAGAAAAGATCTTTAGACCTTCTTACATACAGTAGATCATGAATTATGAAGCCACCTCTGTGCTGGATAAAAAATTTATCTTAGGCATCATGTAATATTAATTGTTATAAAATTTAGTGCAGGGAGGGAAATATAGCATTTTCAGGAAAAAAAAGGAGGATAAGAGGTGGCAAGGAAAGAGGTAAAATAGTGAATAAGACAACAAAGGCTAGAACATGGATGACAAATTAATGGAAAAGATGAGCAGAAATGGAGACCATTCTCTGTAAACCCTAGGGCTGGTCTGAGTATTTCAGAAACTGCTTTTGATTTTCACACACAACCATCCCTAGGGTTTACAGAGAATGGTCCAAAAAAGAAAAAATATCCAGTGAGGGGCATTTCTGTGGGCGGAAATGCCTTGTTGATGCCAGAGGTCAGAGGAGAATGGCCAGACTGGTTCGAGCTGATAGAAAGGCAACAGTGACTCAAATAACCACCCGTTACAACCAAGGTAGGCAGAAGAGCATCTCTGAATGCACAGTACGTCAAACTTTGAGGCAGATGGGTTACAGCAGCAGAAGACCATGCTGGGTGCCACTCCTTTCAGCTAAGAACAGCAAACTGAGGATACAATTTGCACAAGCTCATCAAAATTGGACAATAGAAGATTGGAAAAATGTTGCCTGGTCTGATGAGTCTCGATTTCTGCTGCAACATTCGGATGGTAGGGTCAGAATTTGGCGTCAACAACATGAAAGTATGGATCCATCCTGCATTTTCTTGGCACTCTTTGGGTCCCTTGGTACGAATTGAGCATTGTTGCAACGCCACAGCCTACTTGAGTATTGTTGCTGACCATGTCCATCCCTTTATGACCACAATGTACCCAACTTCTGATCGATACTTTCAGCAGGATAATGCGCAATGTCATGAAACTGGAATCATCTCAGACTGGTTTCTTGAACATGGCAATGAGTTCACTGTTTTCAAATGGTCTCCACAGTCACCAGATCTCAATCCAACAGGGCATCTTTAGGATGTGGTGGAACGGGAGATTCGCATCATGGATGTGCAGCTGACAAATCTGCGCCAACTGTGTGACGCCATCATGTCAATATGGACCAAACTCTCTGAGGAATGGTTCCAGCACCTTGTTGAATCTATGCCACAAAGAATTGAGGCAGTTCTGAAGGCAAAAGGGGGGCCAACCCGTTGGTTGGCATGGTGTACCTAATAAAGTGGCCAGTGAGTGTGTATATATATATATATATATATATATATATATATATATATATATATATATATATATACATATATATCTTTCGAATTGTATCCAAAGAGCCCAGAACCTCCAAAGAAATTGAAGTTGAACTCCAGGGCCAAGGTACGTCAGTGTCAGATCGCACCATTCGTCGTTGTTTGAGCTAAAGCGTCTTCATGAGAGAGGACCAAAGAGGACACTGGAATTTGCAAAAATGCATGTTGACAAGCTACAAAGCTTCTGGGAGAATGTCCTTTGGACAGATGAGACCAAACTGGAGCTTTTTGGTAAGGTACATCAACTCTATGTTCATAGACTCAAAAACCAAGCATATGAAGAAAAGAACACTGTCTGTTCCTACGGTGAAACATGGAGGAGGCTGTTTGCTGCATCTGGCATAGGGTGTCTTAAATGTGTGCAAGGTAAAATGAAATCTGAAGACTACCAAGGTATTCTGGAGAGAAATGTGCTGCCTAGTGTCAAAAAACTTGGTCTCAGTCGCAGGTGATGGGTCATCCGACAGGACAACGATCCGAAACACACAGCCAAAAACACCCAAGAATGGCTGAGAGAAAAGCGTTGGACTATTCTTAAGTGGCCTTCCATGAGCCCGGATCTGAATCCCATTGAACATCTGTTGAAGGAGCTGAAACATGCCATTTGGAGAAGACACCCATCAAACCTGAGACAACTGGAGCAGTTTGCTCATGAGGAGTGGGCCAAAATACCTGTTGATAGCTTCAGAACGCTCATTGACAAATACAGAAATCGTTTAATTGCAGTGATTGCCTCAAAATGTTGTGCAACAAAATATTAAGTTATGTGTACCATAATTTTTGTCCAGCCCTATTTCATTAGTTTTTTTTTTTTTTTAAATAATTATGTTAATCAACAATTCAAAAGTAATGGCTGATTTTGATTATTTAATTTTCAATACATTTTATTTATTGTTACTTTTGTAAGTTTCAAGTGAGTTCAGTGAGAATTGTGGGTTTTTCCTTCTTTAACTGAGGGGTACAAACAATTATATATATATATATATATATATATATTCCTGTGACTCCTGTTGTCAGGTGCTGGACGCCATGATTTTAGCTGCTTTGTGTCAGGCCAGTAATAGTGCATTGGTAATTGATAGAAAACCTAATTGTTAGAGCAGGGGTCCCCAAAGTTTTTCCTGTGAGGGCCACATAACTTTTCCCTTCTCTGATGAGGGGCCAGGGTCAGTTTGTAACAGAAAATGTGTGACGATTGCAGAATTGCCTAAATGTTAAAAAAAAAAAACAATATATATATATATATATATATATATATATATATATATATATATATATATATATATATATATATATATATTGTTTTCCAGAAAGCCACAATCAAATAACCCTTTCGGGATTCTTCACAGAACACAAGTCAGAAAATACTATTTATGAAATAAATAATAACCAAATAACCCTCACGGGGTTCTTAACAGAAAAAAAGCCAGGAAATAACTATTTATTAAATAATAACCAAATAAGTCATTACTGCATTTAACACACACATAAGGCGCACCTAACTATAGGAACTATAGGGTGTGGGTTTTATATATAAATATTGTGATGTCATGAGAGGCAATCCATGTTCAGCAGGGCAGTCCAAGAAGTGCACAGAGACAAAAATTGAAATGCAGTTTCTTTTACTGGTCAAAAAGGGTTTAACAGAAAAGGCATTCCAGTGCAAAAGGCAAACTAAGGATTTCTTTTCTTCAACGGTTTATAATCACACAAAAAAAGTCTCTAATCAAACTCAAAAGTCTTCCTTCAAAATAAAGTTCACTTCGCAAAACACAATGGGCCATACCGAATTTAGTGAGCCCATTTCTGCTGAGGATCCCGGTCTTCAGCGCGTCATAGTCCGTTGCTTTGTCAGGAGGCAGGTCCCGAACAGCATTCAGTGATTCCCCGGTTAAAAATCGGTCCAAAAAAGTCCAACCCATTGTGCCTTGGGCCATGCTTCCCTCATGGCTGTAGCTTCAAAGGCGTGCAGGTACGCCTCAACATCGTCGGTGGCCCCCATTTTGGATATAAAATCACCAGCTTTTGCTGGGCGGGCTTAACGTGCAGCCATTTGTCGCTGCAACTGCAGCTCTTCTGCTTTTAGCAGGTTCGCTCTCCTTTGCTCCTCCAGGAGAGCCGCATTCATTTGGAGCTGGGCTTGCTGCTGCGCTAACAGGGATTTTAAAATGTCCTCCATTTTGTCTAGTGGGGAGTCTAGGGTCAGTTGTGAAAATTTCAGGCTCAATTGTTCAGTGTCCTCCTCAAGCATGCACTTTTTAAACTTGGAGCGCCCGCATTCTCCACCATATGTGATGTCATGAGAGGCAATCCACGTTCAGCAGGGCAGTCCAAGAAGTGCACAGAGACAAAAATTGAAATGCAGTTACTTTTACTGGTCAAAAAGGGTTTAACAGAAAAGGCATTCCAGTGCAAAAGGCAAACTAAGGATTTCTTTTCTTCAACGGTTTATAAACACAAAAAAAGTCTCTAATCAACCTCAAAAGTCTTCCTTCAAAATAAAGTTCACTTCGCAAAACACAAACAATTGTCCTTTTCTTTTTAGTTGATTTCCTGGGTCTTCACCCCCACAGTAACTCCACACAGCGCAGCAAACAAAAATAGTCCAATACCAAAGAATGAATAATCCAACAAAAGGAGTCTTCTCTTTAGCAGGTTCTTCAGAACATATGATCCACCCAAATCAGAGTCTGTAGCTTCTCTCCTACTGAGAGCTCTGGTGTCCTAAAAAGCCCTGCAGTTCAGTGTTCAGTGGATTGGAGTGCCGGGTGAAATTCCTGGCAAGTTCCTGGCTCCACCAGCAGATGGAGCCATGCCAGGATACTGCTGTAGCCATCTCAAGGGGATGTAGCGCCCCTCCAGGACCCAGCCTCTCATGACGTCACACATCCCCCCTCTCAGGACCGATGTCCTCGTCGGGGGGAAGGAAGTGAAGAGGGCGTCTGCATTGCTGTGGCGCTTGCCAGCCCTGTGAACAACAGAAAAATCGAAAGCTTGTAAGCTTAAAAACCATCTGGTGACCCTGCTATTAGTCTCCTTGTTCCGAGCCATCCATTAAAGGGGAGCATGATCGATCATGACCGTGAACTGTCGGCCTCGTAGATAGTACCGCATGGATTCCAGGGCCCAGGTAACAGCAAGGCACTCCTTCTCCACCATAGAATAGTTCTTTTCTCATGGAAGTAGCTTCCTGCTTAAATATAATATGGGGTGTTCCTCATCTTCAAGCACTTGTGCCAGTACAGCCCCTAGTCCCACCTCTGAGGCATCTGCCTGAACGATGAATTCCCTCCTGAAGTCTGGGGCTATGAGGACCGGACCGGCGCACAAGGCTTGCTTCAGCCCGACGAAGGCTGCTTCTGCTGCAGGGTTCACCTCACCAGTCTGGAGTGGCGTTTGGTGGTCAGCTCCGTCAGAGGTGCAGCTAGGGTGGCGAAGTCCGCAATAAAGCGCCTGTAGTAACCCGCTAGGCCTAGAAATGCTCTCACCTGCTTCTTGGTGGTGGGCTGTGGCCAGTCCTGGATGGCCCGCAGCTTGGCCTCCTGGGGTTTTACCAGCCCCCTGCCAATGGTATAACCCAGGTAGTTTGTCTCCGAAGGCCAGCCTGCACTTCTTCGGGTTGGCCGTGAGTCCCGCTTCCCTGAGAGAATCAATCACCGCTTGTACACGGGGTAAGTGACTGGCCCAATCTGGACTTTGGATGACCACGTCATCTAGAAATGCAGCAGCATACCTTTTGTGCAGGACCAGGACCCGGTCCATCAAGCGCTGGAACTTGGCTGGTGCTCCATGAAGCCTGAACGGGAGCCGGGTATACTGGTAGAGCCCCTCCGGTGTGGCAAAGGCAGTCTTCTCCCTGGATGCCAGGGTCAGGGGTACCTGCCAGTAACCCTTGGTGAGATCCAGAGTGGTTAGGAAGCAGGCATGGCCTAAAGAGTCTACCAGGTCATCGACCCGTGGCATCGGGTAGGCGTCAAACTCCGACACCTCATTCAGCTTCCTATAGTCATTACAAAACCTGATTGACCCGTCTGGTTTGGGAACCAACACAATGGGGCTTGCCCAGGCACTCTTAGATTCCTCAATAACCCCCAGCTCCAGCATCTTCCTTACCTCCTCCTGGATCGCTTTCTTGCGGGCCTACGGTACGCGATAAGGGCGCTGGTTTACTGTACGGTCGGGTACGGTACGGATGTCATGTTGGACCACCTCTGTGTGTCCGGGTAGGGTGGAGAACACATCCTGGTTCCGATCCACCAGTTCCAAGGCCATCTGCCGTTGGTGGGGTGATAGGCTTGGGCCTACCTGGACCTCATCTCGGGCGGGTTCTTTTGACTCTGTGGGGGGTAAACAACTGAAGAGCACCTCCCTGGCGTGCCACTTCTTTAAAAGGTTAACATGGTAAATTTGCTCAGGTTGTCTTTTGTCAGTTTGCCTCACCTTGTAATATACCTCTTCTACACGTTCAATCACCTTGTACGGCCCTTGCCAGGTGGCCAGGAACTTGCATTCCACCGTCGGCACCAGGACCAGTACCCTGTCGCCAGGCTTGAACTCCCTGGGTTGGGCGGGTCGATTGTAGGAGGCTTGCTGTTGCCTCTGAGCGGCCTCCATGTATTTGCGCATTATGGGGTAGATGGCCTTCTCTCCCTCATAGCTCCCACATGCTCAATAAGGGTCCGCTGTCGGCATGGTTGCTCCTCCCAAGCTTCTTTGGCTATGTCGAGAAGCCCTCTGGGTCTGTACGAAAGCAAGAGCTCAAATGGTGAAAAACCAGTGGACAATTGAGGTACCTCTCTTACCGCAAACAGTAGGTATGGTAACAGCTGGTCCCAGTTACGCCCATCCTCCTTGATGGCTTTGCGCAGCATGGACTTAAGGGTCTGGTTGAATTGTTCCACCAACCCATCTGTTTGGGGGTGGTAAACGGACGTCGTCAACTGTTTGATTTTTAGGAGCACGCAGAGTTCTTTCATCACTCTGGACATGAATGGGCTCCCCTGGTCGGTTTATATATCCCTCGGGATGCCCAGACTGGTTGAGAGCAGGAACAGCTCCTTTGCAATCTGCCTGGACGTAGCCTTCCTCAGCGGGATAGCCTCAGGGTATCGGGTTGCATAGTCCAGGATGACCAGGATGTATCGGTGTCTCCTGGAACTCCTTGGCAGGGGGCCAACTATATCTAGACCACTCCTCTCAAACGGAGTCTCAATAATGGGCAGGGGAATGAGTGGGTTTCTGTAGGGAGGCTTGGGCGCCACCCGCTGACACTCAGGGCAGCTACGGCAATAGTTCTCTACGTCCTTGTGTACTCCAGGCCAAAAGAAGCGCTGCAAGATTCTCTCTTTTGTCTTCTCTACTCCTAGGTGGGCTCCTACAAGGTGTGTGTGCGCTAGATTGAGCACCGTGGCGTGGTGCGGCTGTGGCACTAGCAGCTGTTCATGTACTTTATCGTCCGTTTTGGTTATCTGATATACTAAGCCCCGGCTAATGGCAAAATGAGGGTAACTAGGGCTTGTCCTCCCCTCCAACACTACTCCCTCTAGCACCTGCACATTTCTTAGCGCGTTCGCAAGAGTGGGGTCCTGGGCAGTAATGTACTGGCCGGTGAGTAGGGGAAACTCCCCGGTGCCCTGGGCGTCATTCTCACTGGCATTTGAGACACTTTCCGGGGCCCCGTTTTCCTCCTCAGTGTCCCGGTCAGTCTCTGTGTCAGCCCGGGGGCCTGTCAGTCCTGCAAAGGCAAAGGCGGGGGTAAGCTGGTCTGAGGGTGGTACCGGTGCCTCCACCATGTGGGCCTTACCTTTCCGCTTCCTAGGCGTTCAGGTTGGCCTCTGCTGTGTCTCTCTCCATAGCAGATGGAAGGCTGGGCAGTCTCGCCCAATCAAAACGGGGACAGGAAGGGAGTCAACCACACCTGCCATTGTACGTATGGTTCCGCGGGTGGTAGTGATAACAAGTTCGGTGGTGGAGTAGTCTCTGGTGTCTCCATGGACACAGGAAACGGGGAGGACTCTGCCAGTGGTCATATGGGACGGCTCCACTAGGTCCTTCCGCACCAAGGTAATCCGACTGCCTGAGTCCAGTAATGCTTCCACGTCATGACGGTTCACCGTCACAGGGCAGGTGGGGGGTCTATCTGGGTCACTATCTGTGACCCCCCCAAGTGAGGCATAGAGGTGGGTGGCGGTTGAGCTGGAGGAACCAGCAGTGGGCATAGGCTCCTCCGCCGGCTGCTCACACTGCCAGGAGATATGTCCCATCTCCCCACAGCAGTAACACTGTCGGGCTTCGCTCCCCCGGTTGACTCTGCTTGGCCCCGACTGTCTTCTGCCTCCCCCTGACGCATAGCCCGCTGTTGCAGTGGCTGGGTTCTTCGGACGGCTGTCGCCCACTGGGCCCCGGGGCACACTCTTTGGCTCCCTCTTGGCAGCCCTAAGCATTTCTGCGCTGGCCTGATATCTTTCCACTGCTTCCACTGTGAGCTCGGCAGTGGTCAGGCCCTGTTGGCTGACGAGGCGCTTCGCCTCATACGGCAAGGCCCGCAGGTAGTGATCCACCACGATGGTCTCCACCACCGCAGCAGAGGTGTTCTTCGCCGGTTCCAACCACCGCGCACGAGGGGCCAGGTCTGGCTGGAAGGTCCAGCTGTGGAACCGTTGGGCCATACCGAATTTAGTGAGCCCATTTCTGCTGAGGATCCCGGTCTTCAGCGCGTCATAGTCCGTTGCTTTGTCAGGAGGCAGGTCCCGAACAGCATTCAGTGATTCCCCGGTTAAAAATCGGTCCAAAAAAGTCCAACCCATTGTGCCTTGGGCCATGCTTCCCTCATGGCTGTAGCTTCAAAGGCGTGCAGGTACGCCTCAACATCGTCGGTGGCCCCCATTTTGGATATAAAATCACCAGCTTTTGCTGGGCGGGTTTAACGTGCAGCCATTTGTCGCTGCAACTGCAGCTCTTCTGCTTTTAGCAGGTTCGCTCTCCTTTGCTCCTCCAGGAGAGCCGCATTCATTTGGAGCTGGGCTTGCTGCTGCGCTAACAGGGATTTTAAAATGTCCTCTATTTTGTCTAGTGGGGAGTCTAGGGACAGTTGTGAAAATTTCAGGCTCAATTGTTCAGTGTCCTCCTCAACCATGCACTTTTTAAACTTGGAGCGCCCACATTCTCCACCATATGTGATGTCATGAGAGGCAATCCACGTTCAGCAGGGCAGTCCAAGAAGTGCACAGAGACAAAAATTGAAATGCAGTTACTTTTACTGGTCAAAAAGGGTTTAACAGAAAAGGCATTCCAGTGCAAAAGGCAAACTAAGGATTTCTTTTCTTCAACGGTTTATAAACACAAAAAAAGTCTCTAATCAACCTCAAAAGTCTTCCTTCAAAATAAAGTTCACTTCGCAAAACACAAACAATTGTCCTTTTCTTTTTAGTTGATTTCCTGGGTCTTCGACCCCACAGTAACTCCACACAGCGCAGCAAACGAAAATAGTCCAATACCAAAGAATGAATAATCCAACAAAAGGAGTCTTCTCTTTAGCAGGTTCTTCAGAACATATGATCCACCCTAATCAGAGTCTGCAGCTTTTCTCCTACTTGCCACACTCTACTGAGAGCTCTGGTGTCCTAAAAAGCCCTGCAGTTCAGTGTTCAGTGGATTGGAGTGCCGGGCGAAATTCCTGGCAAGTTCCTGGCTCCACCAGCAGATGGAGCCATGCCAGGATACTGCTGTAGCCATCTCAAGGGGATGTAGCGCCCCTCCAGGACCCGGCCTCTCGTGACGTCACAATATATAAATAGATTCATACAAAAATAGAGGGGGAGCAAAACTGAGTTTGGTTGCACCTTAAGTATTGATTACAAAGTACTTACATCTTTTAATCATCGTGAGCATGGTAAAACACATGGATAAAACAAGCTTACAAGTGTGTGTATTTAAAAATAGAGCGGGGTAAATTCATCAATCAAACCATCAAAGTCCTCACCCTCTGTTTTTGATTCCAACAGAAGCTAAATCTCCATCAAACATGCCAGCTTCACTTTCTTTATTTTCTGTGCGGTGCGGCTCCTCTAAATGATGCGTTATAATCCACTGGAAGTTGCAGTGCTACCATAGTCTTGCTCCGGATAGAAAAATCGCACCGTTTTATGAAACGAAAGCTCCAAGACAGAAATGTTCAATTTTCACTTCTTCTGCCAGCTTTACTGCTTTTAGTTGAATGGTTACCGTAGGAACACTTCTCCCACTCATTCTTTGCTTGATGATCCAGTGATTGAGTCTTTCCTCCAACTCATGCCACCTGCTTTATGTCCGCGTATTCCGCGTCCAGTATTGTTCAGGGGGCCGGACCAAATGTGAACTACGGCTGTAGTTTGTAATCTTCCTTTTTTGATTTACCCCTCTTAAATCTTTATTTGGATCCTTCACTCCAACCACTTTACATGTTAATAGGATAATAATGAGATGTCTGTTTGCCCCATCGACCTCACAACCATGTTTGACATGAAATAGTAGGTAAACACAGGTGTTAACAATGATACTAATTAAGGTTCATTTAGTGTATCAAAACCTATCTAGTGAGCCATTACACACGATTAGCAGCACCCTGAGGGTTTGACTTGATTAATTAGTATCATTTGTAACACCTGTGTTTGCTGGTTCATGTCAATATGGCTGCTGAGTTTTAAACCCTTTCACATCATAACCCATTGTAAATTGTTAGCTACATTTTGTTCCAATATTTGACATTCAACTCAGTAAATGTGCAGATATTCAGTATCTGTTTAGACACCATATATCCTATGGTAGTGTATTGCTCCTGTTACAGTCCTGAAGTCCTGATCAGATGAAATGTGGACATAAGATAAGAGAACGGCCTCATCTCATTCCCAAGAATGGTCAGTCAAACAACAATTCAAGTTCCAAAAGATGATGTTTTTATTGTACACTTCAGAGATGAGCAATGTCCAAAACATCAAACTGAAAATAACTAACCTTAACATCCGAAAGATAATATAAGGTCATAAACAACATAAAAAAGACACAGCTCTAATCTAAGTCCTAAATGGAAACAATGAATAAAATGTGACCAAAAGAAAAGGTCTTCTCACTCTTTTGTACTGCTACCTATGGCTTTAAATATTTTTAGTGAGTACCTGACCTCAAAGTGCAAACAAAAACTTCCAGTTACATCATTAATTTGTATCCACATTTAACTTTAGAGACTCATAAATACTCAATTACACACAGTTCAGCAAGCTAGTTCCAAAGTTGGGAATGGGAGAGCATGAAGGGGCAGAAAGTTTAAAGGTTTAAATCCTCCATAGCCAATCATGGAGCAGTGATCCAGTCACCTTAGCCAATCAGCACAAGCAGTGCAGTTCTGTTCCCCTGTCTCCAGCCCCCTGTCCTGTGTTGTCCAACATGCACCCAGTCCTGAAACATGCTGATATATTATTACAAGAAAAGGATCACATTGACAACAATACTGTAATATACAGATGCTATAGCGTCAATACAAGTGTATTGGCCTTTTACCAAGATTCCATGTAACTGATTGAGAGTAGTTTCATGACTGACTGTCCTTGTCTCAAAAATGGATTGTCCACAAGAAAAGATATGATTTAACCTCAATGCTTGAGGATTTATTTTAACTTTAAACATATAAATAAACAAGAAATGAAAAGGTTTTAAATAAACAATCAATCCAGCTTGAGGGCAGGAGACAGACGTAAGAAAGCTGTTGCCTCCAATCAGCCACACTCAGTCTGGCCCTGTGCAGGTATTAATGTCTTTGGGGTGGAGCCATGAGATTAGACATTAGACTCCAGGCCTGCAGAGGGAGCACAGAGGACACTCACACAGAAAAGGTTAATTTCGCTCCAACATTTCCGGCCCCTAATTGTATGCAATGTGAATGTAATACAATTATAAAAAACTGAAATAAGATGGAGCCTTTAAACATACTGTATGTCTTTAAATAAAAAGATTACATACTTTCAATGAGTTGATTGGGGTTGGTGGTCAGGGGGGCAGTCTTCCACCAACAGGCAGACTTTTGTGATGGGTCGCTCAAGAACACTAGTCTTGGTTTTGATCTGTACTGAACGGACCAGCCCTTTACCATCTTGAAAGGTTTGTAGGACTCTTCCCAACGTCCAGGACCCTCGGGGTGCTGTTGCGTCCACAATCAAGACTATGTCTCCTATTTGGATGTTCTTTCTTGGATTTATCCATTTTTGCCGTTCTTGTAACAGTGGTAAATATTCTTGGGCCCACCTCTTCCAAAACAAATCAGCCATGTATTGGGCTTGTTTCCACCTGCGTCTCAGATACATGTCAGACTTCTGAAAAATCCCTGGTGGTAGAACAGGTTTAGACTTTAAGAGAAGAACATGGTTAGGTGTCAGAGCTTCAAGATCATGGTAGGGTGACATGATCTTGTCAGGTGTCAGGTGACATGGTAGTGATGGGCCGACTGTTGAGGATTGCCTCTACTTCACATAGGATGGTACATAGGCCCTCATCATCGAGTACTTGCTGGTGCAAAACTGACAAAAGCACTTTTCTCACCATTCTGATGATTCTCTCCCATACACCGCCATGGTGAGATGCCGCTGGAGGGTTGAAAGACCATTTGATGTTATCTTTAAGCAGGGAATTTCTCATTTTGTCCTGATCTAAACACGCAAGAGCTTTTCGTAGTTCCTTTTCAGCACCTACCAAGTTGGTCCCGTTATCTGAGCGAATGTGAGAGACTTGACCTCTGCGACACGTAAACCTTCTGATAGCGCAGATGCAGGTGTCTGTGTCTAAAGAGTATGCCATCTCAAGATGCACTGCCCTGCTAGACATGCACGTAAAGATTACCCCGTACCGTTTCACAAGGCTTCTGGCCCGCTTGGTTTCAATTGGGCCGAAATAATCCATTCCCACATTTGTAAAGGGGGGCAGGTCGGGCATTAATCTTTCTTGCGGTAAGTCTGCCATCTTTTGTATTCTTGTTCTTCCAGCTACTCGCCTGCAGGTAACACATTTGTTAATTATGCTTCTAACTGCAGAGTTTGCATTTGTGATCCAGTACCTTTTACGAAGTTCGGAGAGAACATGGTTTCTTCCACTATGGCCTGTGTGCTCATGGATGTGGCGTAATATCAGAGAGGAGATTGGATGACTCTTGTGCAGAATGACTGGATGTTTTACTTGCTCAGGCATGGCTGACCTGGAGAGGCGTCCACCAACTCTCAGTATGCCACTGTCCAACACTGGATCCAACTTAAATATGCAACTTGTTCTTTGCACACTAGATGGCGCCATTTCCAGTTTGGCCAATTCCTTGGGGAATGTTTGTCTTTGGCTTATTCCAATAATTACCTTCTCTGCCATTTCCAGGTCTTCAATGTTAAGGCTCTGACCACCCAATGTTGATTTGAAGGCTTGCATCTTTAAAGCAACTTCTTTGCTTTGAGCGTCTAGGCTTGTGGATTTGATTTTCTTTCTTTGCTTTGCAAGGGTCTTCAATACATTCTTAAATTTCAAGAGCCAAGCTACTGCCTTTTTAAGTTTCAGCCAATCTGAAAAGTATGATAGTAGTTGAATGGTTGGGCTTTCTTTATCATGAACGACGTCAGTACTCAAGACAGTAACTTTCTTTTTTACCTCTAGATCAACCATTGGGCTGAGCTGGGAGTCAAAGTCGATAGGATGAACTGGCCATTCAGCTTCTGGTTTGCAGAGAAAGGTTGGGCCTTCTATCCACCGTCTGCATTCTAGGAATTTTTCGACAGTCAAGCCTCTTGACGCGTCATCAGCTGGGTTTGATTTTGTTCCCACAAATCTCCACTGGGACAAGCTGGAATTTTCATGGATAATGGATATCCGATTGGCGACGAATGTGTGGAACCGTGCATGCTCATTGGCTATATACTTCAAGACTGTCTGACTATCAGTCCAAAACACTGAGCTTTCAAGTTCAATTTGCAGCTCTAACCTGAGCATTTTATCCGCTCTGACTAACAGCACTGCCGCGGAGAGCTCCATTCTGGGGATTGTCATCTGCTTCAAAGGAGCCAATCTTCCTTTACCCATCATGAAGGAGATGCAGACTTCGCCCCGGTCATTCTCCATCCGCAGGTAACTTGCAGTGCCATAGCCATATTCACAGGCATCTGAAAAGTGATGCAGTTGGGCCCGTATTGGATTTCCAAAGTGCTTTGATTTAATGCAACGAGCAACACTGAAGTCATTCAGCTTCTCGAGACTAGATGTCCACTCTATCCACTTTTGAGATGTTGCAGAGGGAATTGGTTCATCCCATCCATACTTTTCCTTGCATAACTGCTGGAGCATATGCTTGACAGGTAAGATGACTGGGGCTAAGAAGCCGAGTGGATCATACACTGAGCTAACAACAGATAGTAAGCCCCTTCTACTGAGTGGTTTGTGTTTCAGTGTGATCTTAAACATGAATGCATCATTCTCGACGCACCACTGGAGTCCAAGGGCCCTCTCCATTGGCAGTTCATCTTTCTCCAAGTCCAACATCTTGACTTCTTTGGCTCGATCTTCTTGGGGGATAGCAGAGAGCACTGTGCGGCTGTTACTTGCCCATTTGGTGAGGTAGAATCCTCCCGTCTGACAGGCAGCTGACAGGTCCTCAACGAGTTGCACAGCTTCCTGATCTGAGGGCAGCGACTTTAAACAATCATCAACATAAAAATTGTTTTTAATAGTATTGATGACTTCTGAGGCAAAGTTACCTTTGTTGTCTTCTGCTGTCCTCTTTAAGGCAAAGCTTGCGCAGCTTGGAGATGACACTGCTCCGAACAAGTGGACAAGCATGCGGTGCTCCATTGCTCTTTGATCTACATCACCTTCAGGCCACCAGAGAAATCTTAAGAAGTCCACATCTTTGGCTGATACCCTCACTTGGTGGAACATGGAGCGGATGTCTGCCATTACAGCAACTGGCTCGAGCCTGAATCTGACAAGTACTCCGACTAAGGTGTTTGTTAAGTCTGGGCCTTGTAGTAATTCTGAATTGAGTGAGGCTCCTTGGTAGGATGCACTGCAGTCAAAGACAACTCTTAAGGTTTTCTTCTTGGGGTGGTACACCCCATGGTGTGGGATGTACCACACTCTGCCATCTGCCTTCTCTAGCTGTTCACACGGTACCACTTCAGCATATTTCTTTTCAATAATCTCTGACATAAACTCACTGTATTCTTTTTTGAATTGCTCATGTCTTTGGAATTTTTTCTTCAGGCCATGGAGGCGCTGTTCTGCCACAGATCGGTTATTTGGCAGGACTTGATTTTCTCTCCTGAAGGGTAAATCCAGAACATAGTGTCCATCTTCCAGTGTTACGCTGCCATTCACACATTTCATGAATTTCTTATCTTCTACTGACATTTCAGGTTTGTCTTCTGATGCTCTTTCACTGAAATCTTGATTATACTGACTAATCAAAAGTTCCTCTATCCTGGCTATTGAGATCCTATTGCATATGACTGCTGGACAGTTAGTTGTGCCAGGATCATAGCCTCTAAGAGGGCCATTAACAACCCATCCTAGGTGTGTTTTTATGGCGAAAGGTCCACCTTGTTCGCTATTAATCACCTCCCAGGGTTCCATGACTCTATGAGCATTTGATCCAATTAGTAACTCAACTTTGGCATCAATAACAGGTAACGTCACCTTTTGCAGATATGACCATTTTGAGAGATCTTCCTTTCTGATCATGTTCTCCTTCGTCACAGGCATCTCATGCTGGGTATAGGCATCTGGTAAAGCAACAAAGTCAGAACAGTTTAATCCAGCAACTTCAAGTCCTGTGACTAGATATGAGGGGATGCATTTCTCTTGACTCAAGGTGTGCAACATAATGTTGGTTTTTCTTCCTTTAATGTGTAATTTTGACATTAATTGTTCAGTGCAAAAGGTAGCAGAACTGCCTGAATCGAGGAAAGCATATGTCTCAATTATCTGATCACTTTTGTTACTCTTTACCTGGACAGGAACAATGGAAAGTGCACATTCATTCTTACCGGCCCCAATATGCCCACAAGATTTTAAGGTAACAGATTGATCACCGTCATGGTCCACAGGAGGTCTCTGCATCTCTGCATCTTTGCTCGTCATTTGTTGATTCTCTATGTGTAGTAGTCCAGGATGTGGTTTCTTACATACATCGCATGTCAGGCGCCTTTTGCAGTCCTTGCTGATGTGTCCTTTTGCAAGACATCCAAAACAGATTCCGTTTTTTCTTAAGAAGTCAATTTTCTCTTTGTTAGACCTTTTTCTTAAACTTGAGCACTGTGCAAGTGTGTGCGTACCCCTGCAGAATCCACAATATACTGGCCTAGTCAGTTGGTCAATTGTTGTGGCGAAGTTGCCAGTAGATTTGGGTTTGGACAAAGGTTTTGATGATTTGTCTTTATTCTGAGGGCCATCTAAGATGTTGCCAAACATGGGGTCAGAATAGATGCGAACTTGTTTCTCAAGGAATTCAACAAGATTGTAGAATGTTACTCTTGTATTATTTTGTGTTTGCATATCTGAAGCGACCGACCTCCATCTGTCACGGATTTTGTGAGGAAGTTTGAACACTATGGCTTTGAGGTTGGACGCCAGATTCAATTCATCCATATACATCATACTTTCCATTGAATTGCAGCAACTTCTAAGAAACAGAGTGTATGCCTGCAATGCTTTCAGGTCTTCTGCCTTGATTGGTGACCAGGAAAGAGCCTTTCCTATATAGGCGCTGGCAAGCCTATATTCATTGCCATAATTTTCTTTTAACAGATTTTTAGCTGTTTGGAAACCTCTGTCAGAAGGCAAATACTGACAACTCTTAACAAGCTCTTGAGCAGCTCCTTTTGTGTACTGCTCAAGAAAGGACAGTCTTTCTTCACTGGTCTCCACTTTGGGTTCAATAATTTGTTCAAAAGACCGGATAAATGACTGGTACTGCAAAATATCACCATCAAAAGGCACTAAATCTCTTTTTGGCAGAAAGGCAATTTGTTGATGTCTTACCAGAGACCTTGTGATGCTGTTTTGGCTTTCAAGGAGTGTGTGGAGTTGATCAGGCTCTACTCCTCCCTGTGAAGCTTGTGTTTGTCGTGCCATTGCAGTTGTAGGTGGCGGTGAAATTCTTGGTGTTTCACTGATCAGTACCGTCTGACGACTTGGTCTGGTGGTGGCAGCAGTCTGTTGAGCCATTGCTGTGCGTCGAGGTTGAAGCATGTTGACTTCAGAATGTGCGGGCATATGGACAGTAGAATGATGCCAGGTAGTTCCAGTCTTTGGTTTTACACTAGGCGTCATGGCGATGTCTTTAAAGTCCAGTGTGTCGTCTTTGTCCATGTGTTTCTCAAAATATTCATTCATGCCATCCATGGTTGTTGAGTCGGGATTATCTTCATAATCTTCAGCAGATTTCAGAACAGATATTTTGGCTGATGCTGCTGCTAATTCTGTTTGTATATTCAACAGCTCTTTCCTTTTTCTTAGTTGTTCTTTTTCACGGTTAAGTTGTTCCTCCTTTTCCTCTAAAGCATGTTTTTCTTTTAATGCAGCGGCTTTCACCAGAAGGGTTGCCCGTTCAGCCTCTGCCTGTATGCGTGAAGAAGATGAGTGTGTAGATAGGACAGAGCGGTTTTGTCTCTTTGACATTTGGGATCCATGATCTCTTACTGCTGAAGCACTGTCTTCGGGCCTGACATCATCAGTAACAACAGCAAGGTGGTCATGGGTCTCCTCTTCAGTCGCCTCTTCAGTGGTTTCCAAGCTGGCCCACCATTGTGAAAGAGAGGAAAGGAACTCTGTTATCACTGCCCACTTTGGTTCAAACCAAGTTTTTGTATCATTGTCACAATCTTCTTTATTTAACGAGCACTGATACTGTGAGTGAGCTTCTTTAAATTCATCCAATTTTGTTTTGTACATTTCCTCATTAGATTTCACTTCACCAGCACAAGTAGTGTCATTCATTAATTCTTTAATTATGTTCATGCGCCTGGTCAGCTGGCTAAGCTTGCCTTTTCTTCCAAGGTTTGCTGACTAATGTTAACTTCATCCCCACCTGGGACGTCCGAATCCAAATCTTGAACAAGAGCAAGAGTCTCTTTTGCCTTTTCATCATCCATTTTTATGAACTAAATCAGCCGCTTAGGCCCTCAAAACGTGAACAAAGTATAATCCACTGCTTGGAGTCTTCTTAATAACTTCACAAGTTCATCTATGTTCTTAATTCTCAATTCATGAATAAACAGAAAAAGTTTCTCATCAAATCAGATCCATTTCAAAAAACAGAAATCCTTTTTCACTTGCAGGTAACAAGGTTTTTAATCGTACTTGCCTTTGAAGGTTTTCAAGATGGCTGTTCCTTTGTTAGTTGCCATGTGCTCGTCCAAACAATCAATCCATAGAAGTCCAAGTTCAAGTTTTAAATCCACAATGCAAAGTCCATATAAATCCAAATACTTCAAAGTCTTGCACTCCAGTACTCCGGAAAGCAGCTTTCTTACTTAAATGTATTGGCCTTTTACCAAGATTCCATGTAACTGATTGAGAGTAGTTTCATGACTGACTGTCCTTGTCTCAAAAATGGATTGTCCACAAGAAAAGATATGATTTAACCTCAATGCTTGAGGATTTATTTTAACTTTAAACATATAAATAAACAAGAAATGAAAAGGTTTTAAATAAACAATCAATCCAGCTTGAGGGCAGGAGACAGACGTAAGAAAGCTGTTGCCTCCAATCAGCCACACTCAGTCTGGCCCTGTGCAGGTATTAATGTCTTTGGGGTGGAGCCATGAGATTAGACATTAGACTCCAGGCCTGCAGAGGGAGCACAGAGGACACTCACACAGAAAAGGTTAATTTCGCTCCAACAACAAGTAACCATTATGATCTACACCAAATACGTTACACAGTGGTTATATGAGGAGTTTAAACATAGCTCTGGATGTCAGGCCAAATACCCTGTAGTCATGCAAAAGCTGTTGCCAGTTAGGCCGAGATGTGTCTTTTAAAATGATTGCCATTTCATTATTCATTTAACCAGCATTCTGCACTTATTACATGTGTTGAATAATGTAAACTGATAAATAATTGACAGTAAGATAAAAATGGCTCCAATTTCAAGTGTGGGTGCCCAATTAACTGAGAAGAGAGAGACCTTAGACCTCCAGAAAATAGGCTATTGGCGATTTAAATGGTGCAAACTTATATGGGTGATTTAGATGTTTTTTTTAACTGTGATGGAGATAATGAATAAATGTGAATGATTTACTTACAGAGACAGGTCACCATCTCTCTAAAGTGTGTGCCAAACTTTGTGGTTAAGGTGCAAATTAAAGCAATCAGCTTCACATTTTTATGGAAGCATTAATTGATGTATTTTAAAAAAGGCGTGTACAGTTGAAACAATTAGATGACAGTAAACAGAAATGAGTAATAATCAAGATGCTGGTAATATGGGAATAGCACTTGGTTGGACTAAGACAAGACATTTCACCTAGACACGCAAAGTTGTGGTGGGTATTTTAAGACACCCTTTCATGATAGGCTGTCTTGGAATAATAATGCTAATAATAACATAATGATTTGTATAATCATAATTTGTAAAATAATTATACATATTATTGTATTTTATTTAAACCAATTAAAACATACAATAAGATAATGAGCTTTAAGGCAATACACAGCAAGAAATGCACTGAGGATGA
Organism: Eupleurogrammus muticus; assembly: GCA_036785175.1. Taxonomy (NCBI): domain Eukaryota; kingdom Metazoa; phylum Chordata; class Actinopteri; order Scombriformes; family Trichiuridae; genus Eupleurogrammus; species Eupleurogrammus muticus. Next base: position 15,475,951 of record JAYKQN010000019.1, read on the forward strand.
ATTTAGAAATGTTCATAACTTGATTATATATAACATATATAACATTAGATTCCTAAAAAAATGAAAGAAGTTTTTTATTTCTTTTTACTGTTGCTGTACTGACAGAATTTTCTAAACATTGATTGATAAAAAGTTAAGTCCAAAATGCATCATTTGCATATTCAAACATATAATTTCAGAAAAACTGTTAAAGACACATCTTAATATAATAAATCAATGTGGTTATACATATTAGTTCAAAAAGATATTTAAGGGGATTCTAAATGTGTGTGTGTGAGTGTTAGAATCACTTTTTGTGTGTGAAATTGTGCGTTCACACATTCACATTAATGGAGTAACCTCTAGTTTGTTCCTGATAGTGGAACAGATCATACATCCTGAGAATCTCAGAGAAACATAAATTGGACTGCAGGGAACAGTCACCCGCAGCAAAAATAACCTGCAGAGGTTTTCAACAGGGGACAGAAGCATATAGAGAAACACACACAAGCTGTGATAAATTATTCCACATACTTACACACTTAAAACACTGCATCCAAGTGATATTTTTACTCCGACCACGTCCAAACCAGATCAATACTGATCGCAGTGAGGTACGTCATAAGGTTTTTGATCCATCCGGAATGACTCATGCAGCAGGATCCTTTTTTAAACCTCCTGTTTGTGATGCATGGCTTGCATCCAACAGTAAATGGCCACTGGGCTACAGGGAGAATGTTTTAGAGCCATCATCATTTCCCTTCAGCAGAATCACTTTCGCTTTGAATACAAGTGCTTTGTCTTCAGAAGAAATACTGCATCCTCTGTATGATCTCCTCTGTTGAAATATTATCCTTTCCCTAAATTAGGACAGCATTCCTGAGCTGGCTCAATGTATTAATGCACGGGAAACAAGCTGAGGTGATCCGAAGTTTTAGTTTCAGATTAAATTCATTAAATGTTCCGAATCAAGCACTTTTTATGAATATTCATGAATATCTCTTCTAATTGATTGTTTTTCACATTAAAACACACAATATAAAATGTTATTGTATAAGACATGACAAAGTGAAAGTGAATCTAAGTACATTTCTCCATTTTTCTAAGTGTTTGATTAATGGAACAGTTGTTTTATAACAGCTTATATCTAAAAAAAAAATTAAAAAAACGAGTGTCCATTTGCATGATATAGGACCTTTAAACCCAAAATACCTTGTACATTACCTTGTACAATATCAGGGTCGAAGGACAGGGGATGTTGTGTTGCTTTTGTACAAACTGTAAAGCCCATCGGGGCAAATCTGTTATTTGTAATGCTGGGCTATACAAATAAATTGAATTGAATTGAAAAATACTAGGGCGACACGGTGGTGCGGTGGGTAGCACTGTTGCCTCACAGCAAGAAGGTCGCAGGTTCAAGACCGCCTTGGGCCTGGGTCTGGGGCCTTTCTGTGTGGAGTTTGCATGTTCTCCCCGTGTCTGCGTGGGTTTTCACCGGGTACTCCGGTTTCCTCCCACAATACAAAAAACATGCTCAGGTTAATTGGCAAACTCTAAATTGCCCATAGGTGTGAGTGTGAGAGTGAATGGTGTGTGAATGGTGTGTGTGCCCCACGATTGGCTGGCGACCATCTGGGGTGTATCCCTGCCTCTCGCCTTAACGCGCTGGGATAGGCTCCAGCAGACCCCTGCGACCCCGAAAGGGAATAAGCGGGATAGACAATGGATGGATGGATGGATGAAAAATACTAACTAGGGATTTATCTAATATTGCAACTTGTATACTGTTGAAACCCCACTACTGCACACTAGTGTCCCAATATACTCCTAATTTTTTTACATGTGACAGTAAAACACGTATACACTGTCTCACGTTCTACAATATGAGACCTTTATTGTGTTATAAAGCACTTTGAATTGCTATTATGAAATATGTCTATAGAAGAAATTGTTGCCATGGCCAATAATTAGCATACTAAGTAAAATATCTAAAATGTCTGAAGTCAGTTACCCCAGTAAACATCATACCTGCAGAACATCAGCAAGTAAGGATTGTCTTTGTGCACAGTATATTTGCTTTTAGCTGCTTTTAGTTTGACACACTGCTCTAGCCTAACAGAGCTGCTTGTATGCCTGTAGATGCAAATGATTAAAATCATAAATCATCCCCAGCATAACCACAACTCGTTTCATGTTTCTAGGTGATGTTGGTGCAGTGAGAATGCAGCTCTCCCTCTTTAAGTATCTGTATCAGGTTTATTCTAAGTGTCAGCATCCTAAATGATAGAAGAATTAACTATCGCCTCATCTAATCTCCTCTTACAGCAGCATAATGGTGATCCGGGAGCCTGTAATGTTAGCACACACACACACATACACGCACACACACACGCACACACACACGCACACACACACACACACACACACACACACACACACACACACACACACACACACACACACACACACACACACACATACATACATACAGACACATACACCTCTAGTGTAGCCATTGGGGCTAATTTTTACAGGAAAGCTTTACTTGAAATGTCACATTACATGAACTCTCACCCTCCCTCTATGTTCCTCCTCTACAGCTTGACTGATTTTAACCCTTAAGCAATTCAGCAACACACAGCTTTGATAGTTATCCAAGCCTGCTGCAAAAAATCCTCCAAGGGATTACAAATCTAAGATGTGCACATCCTTCATCCATTTTTCACCAAAATATGGACAGAAATGTGTGACATCCTCTTCTAAATGCTAATTTCAACCTTCCTGAAATATCGAATCATTCACTGGACTCTACAAGGGAAGTGATTTTTTGGAGTACATCAAGATTTGCTTCAAGAATTGTAAAGCCTTGACCTTACTGTACACTGATATATCAGGGTCATTGGTGGGTTTAGGGGATTTAATTTTCCAGTGTGATTTCCTCTCATTGAAATGTCGAGGCTGTGTCTAATTTCCTGGATAACATGCCTTTGAGAGATGAAAGCTTCAGGGAGAAGAAAAAGGAACAATCAGGGATGGAGAGATTAAAAAAGATAGAATGGGAAAGACACATTGCAGTGTCACTACTGTGATGTAAAAGGCTCCTCCGGGCTGGGTCTGAACCATCGTCACCAAAGCATCAGGGCCTCTCTGGATTCTGCAGTATTTGTGAACACCCTTTTATACCACAGCACTTTGTTAAAGCAGTATTTACAGCATTTATAAGGGCTGTCAAGCCCCGATTGTCTCATGGCAGCAATGATTGTAGCCAGGAGAAGGCATCTTTTGAAAGTGGATGTTTATTTATTTATTTAATTTAGACAAAAATTATTTGCAGATATACGTTGCCAGGTCAAACAATCATTGCTATACTTGATGACACTAAGGTGGGCATTGATTCCGATTCCTCTTTTACTGCGACCATGGGACAGCAACAGAATATATTCTGTTGCTTTTAAATGTCTAAACATGCACTACAGTGCCCCCCGGGAAATTATTTCCATCCATGCATCCATGTCTCTGTGTGTCTTCAATGTCAACAAGTTAAATCTACACAATTCAGATCACAGATCCTCACTACACACTACCTTGAGAAGTCCAGTTACACTAAGTTAAGTTTTGATTAAGTACAAATCATATACAGTATAATATACATTAAACACACTGTAGGTTCCCTTTTTTTCTTTTCACCGCTACCTTTCAAAAGAATCTGTGCATACCACTGTCGGTGATAGATACTCCCAACTGCAACCAGGGGAAATGACTGCAGCAGCCTAAAGCCAGACATGACTGGGTGCAATCCTGAACAAGCAGATTGAGGTGCCTGGAACGTAGCGGTAGAGATGCGGTATAGCCCCCCTGTGTTTGCTGGATTATGGTTGTGTGCTGCATCCCTCACAACACAGCCAGCCTTAGAGCCAGTCTGCATCTTTAGGAGCCTAAAACCGATCAAGATTCAAGATATGATGGGGCCACCGGTCCACTACCTCACTTCTGAGCAGACAAGGCAGGCATGTCTAACAAAACTCAACAATTTCACCATCCTGTGAATTAAGCAATAATATTGACTGTAAATACAGTCTACATATTTTTATTTCACATTTACAATTCTCTAGCCTTATTTATAGATCGGCACAGGGAGCCTCATTTGCCCTTAAGATTCAGAACCATGGAGAGCTCCACTCAAACTCCTTTATTTTCTTAGAAAATGCAGTGACAGTATATAATTCCAGTTGTGTCATGAAAAAGAAATGAATCAACTCTCTTACCTTGTTTTTTTTGTTTTTGTTTTTTTTAATGGAAAGAAAGAAATACATGTGGAAAAAGCAATGAGAAAACAATGTATGGAAAATCTTTATCCCATCCCTTCCCTCTTTTCCAAACGGTTACATTTTAGCTCAGTTCAATTCAGTGTGTTTTTTTTCCTTTTCCTCTCTCTTAATTGCTGCCTTCAGGTGTTTTGGATGGAATACCTACAGTCTTAGTACAGGACGGGCCAAACACTAGCTTATCTAATGATGGGTCGTACATCAAACCACTATGATTGTGCTTCCATCTGTATCACATACTGTTGGTTCTTGATCTAGTTCATAAATTGTAAATTTCTAATCTTGTTCAAAGTACTTTTCTGAAGATGTGATACACTTGTCTTTGTCTTTTTCCCAATTGCAAATTGCTTCCCAAAAGCATTTCCTGGTAAGTTTTGTCACTGTGTTCAGAGCCTCCTGTGTTTCTGGATTTTTTCCTGATGGCATATCTTTCAGTTTCATCTAGTTGTAGGCACACACTGTAGCTGCAAAAATAAAAGCTACACTGTACATCTGTGCTAGTAATGTCTTCCAATGGATGGAAGGATGGACCCACATGGAAAGAACCAACATAAACATACACTATATATATATATATATATATATATATATATATATATATATATATATATATATATATATATATATATATATATATATATATATATATATATATATATATATATATATATATATATATATATATAAATATGCAGCTATTACCTTGATAATATAAAATATGAGCTCAGCATCATGTATGACAGTTGCCAAAGTGAGATATGAAGTACTATAGATATAACCAGAATCTGCCACTGGGTATATGAGATAGATATATTACACTATACAGGGACACACAATATTTAACTGAAATTGCTAATCCGAACAACTAATAATTTATAATAGAAAATCTTTATCTGTTTTATCAGGACTGTCCAAACCTTTTTATATGACTGTATCTTGCATGTAAATATATGGCTAATAGATATAAAGAAGCAATACAGAAGATACGTATATATGTACATATATGCATCTTAATGTGGCCTATATGAAGTCTAAAGCAGCATATATATGCATACAGTGGGGCAAAAAATCCCACCAATTAGCAAAGTTCTCCCACTTAAAAAGGAAAGAGAGGCCTGTATTTTATCATAGGTACACTTCAACTCTGACAAATATAAAACCTTGAAATGCTTCTTAGTAAGCCACCCCTTCATTGCTCGGGCAATGTGTTTGGGTTAATGTTCTAAATGAAAGCCCAGCCAGGTTTCATCTTCAATTCCCTTGCTGACCCCCTTCATTTTTTCCTTTACAATGATAAGTCTTCCTGGTGTCTTTACAGGACCCCAATTTTATAATTTAATTAGATTTGATTAGATTTGTGTTAAATGAAATTATTTTAATTACCTAGAATTTTTAATCAACTAGAATGGTAATAAACAAGGATGAATGGATGGATGGTATTTGTCCTACCAATATTTGTATTCAGAGAAATTGCTCTGGAATTTCTTTCCTGATGTTTTTTTCCATTCTGTTTAATGTTAATGTTTAGTAATGCAATGTATTTATCCATTTATTGAGCATCGCTGACAAAACAGGTGAGCTTCAGAGCTTGCTTTGAGGCATCGATGAATAAGAAAATGTTTTTCCAAATATGTTTGTTCCTCTACACGATAAACAGAGCGATGAGTACACACTGGCCTGCAGTGGAAACCATACCGAAGAGAGTTAGCGGGCTGAAAAAAAGGGAAAACACACAGAGCTCAGGGCATTCAAAGCCGAACATTAAAGTTACTTTGAACTCGTGTAACTTTAATTCACTTTGACATAGAGAGATGTAGCTGTGAGCCACACTATGTACACTACAATTAAGATCAGGGAGCCACAAGCATACAATAATTGTTATCCTCTCTCTCTGTGTCCGTCTATTAGCTTGGCTGGAAGCGCTGGTTTTCCGCACTCAAGGTCAGGGACAGTGAAGGGTCATTAGAACCAACAGCAACATTTTCAGATAGTACAAATAATGTTGTCTTAACCAAGAATGGTGACTGGACAAAAGCTGTGTGTGAATTAAAGTTTGTTGATAATGACACATATTTTCAGGTTTCCTGATGCCCAGAACCACAGCAGGCACACCGTGTTTAAATTTGAGCTAAGTTAAGTCACATTTAGCAATGGATATATCATGATAATGTTGGTTAAAATGAAGATTTATCACCAAGGACACTAAAATTGTGAGGAAAAGACACTGGTAGTGAGCAGCTGCAGTGGGGGCTGTTATTCTGTTGTTTGCTGTTTCAGGATTTTTTTTTCTTGAGGTCTGGTCTGGCTTCATTCTAGTTTATTAAAAATTCTGGGAATTCATTTTTTTTTTGCTGGAAGGGATCTGGAAGCAAGTCTTGCAAAAAACATGATCAGACAGGTTGCAATGCAGCCGTGAGATTACAATGTAAATCTAGTTATTTAAATGTAAAAACAAAAGTAAAATGTTTAAATCTGATGATGAATACCAATGGCTACATCTTCATGCACTTTTTGCCAAAATGTTTGGCCACCTGCCTTGACTAACTTGTGAACTTAAGTGCCATCAATAGGGTTTAATATGATGTCAAGTTTGTGGAGTGTGCTCATAGGAATTTTCAAGAAGAAGGCCTGGCTCTAATTCATCCCTAAGGTGTTCTATCTGGTTCATGTCAGGACTCTGTGTAGTCCAGTTAAGTTCATCCTCACCAGATTCTGTCATATATGCCTTTATGGACCTTGCTTTGTGCACTAGTGCACAGTCATGTTAGAAGAGGAAGGGGCCCGTTCCAAACTGTTCCCACAAGGTTGTGAGCATGGAATTGTCTAAAATGGTTTGGTATCCTGGAGCATTCAAAGTTTCTTTTACTAGAAGTAAGGGGCTAAGCCCAGCTCATAACAATGTGTCTCCATTATTGTAGAGTCCAGTAGTGATGTGCTTTATACCACTGCATCCGATGCTTTGCATTGGACTTGGTGATGTATTGCTGAGATGCAGCTACTCAGCCATGGAAACACATTCCATGAAGCTCTCTGTGTACTGTACATGGGTTAATTTAAAGGTCACATGAAGTTTGGAGATCTGTAGTAATTGACTGTGCTGAAAGTCTCTGACCTCTTTGCACTATACATTTCAGCATGAGCTGACCCCTCGCTGTCAATTTACGTGTCCTTCCTCTTCATGGCCGTGTTGCTGTTGTTCCCAAACTCTTCCATTTTCTTACAATAAAGCTGAGAGTTCCCTATGAAATATTTAGGAGGGAGGGAATTTTACAGCTGAATGTTACACAGGTTCATAACAATTCCAAACTGGAAATCACTGAGCTCCTGAAACCAGCCCACTGTTTCACAAATGCTTGTAGAAACAGTCTCCATGCCTAATTGCTTGATTTCATACATCTGTGGCTAGGCCAAGTGATTAGGATATCTGATTCTGATCATTGGGATGGGTGGCCAAATACTTTTGGTATTATAGTGTAACTACAGAAATATGGTTGTGATAGAGTTTAGCAAATGTTCAGTCAGTCCTTCTGCACCCATCTCCTCCATTTTTATATAATTCCTTGTTCCATCTCCTGAGCTGTCAAAATGTCACTCTAACTGATCACATCCACTGGTCTCATGTAACCAGTAGCGGCACGTCTTCCCTGCCAGCCTATTTTCTCACTCTCTCCTGTTTAAAACTATTTATTATTCTCTGCTTCAGTGCCTTTCCTTCTGCTCACACACTACTACACCTCCCTGTTGCAGGCCTTCTCAATCCATGAGGTCATTGGATCATCAGTTTTCAGCCTCATCAGATCCCACAGGGGGATTCAATCTAAGGCTTAAGGCTTGATCTCAAATACAGCTGCACTGATTAATCAATTAATTAATTAATTAATTAGTTGCCAACTATCTATCCATGAAGCAAGCTGTATCTCTTATTCACTCCTATTCACCCTCAACCTTAGCCTTCGGATATAGACTTTTTTGTGATTTTTTTTTTTTTGATAGACATTATCATTATCATTAAAAGTTATTATCCCTTAGACTTATCACAGAGATTTTCTGCAGCAGCACTTTTGTGTAAAGCTCTCCTATCCCTTTATTCCTGCACCGATCATGCAGCCAACATTACAAAAGTATTGCAATGGCTCATAAACTACACGTTAAGACATTAGCTGGTTTAGCTGCTACTTCATTCCTTCTCCCAGGTTACTGGGTTTCTTCTTCCAGAGACAAACCACACACTGTACCCCATGCATCATCTTACTCCAAGGTGTTTTCATAGGCCCTCAGATAATCCCAGCTCTATCACCTAACAGAACAGAGTCTGGGCCTAAAACCATCTATCCATTTTCTATACTCTTATTTTCATCACAGGGCTGACCATAGCCAATCCTGGCATACTGTGGGCAAAAGGCAGGGATACACCCCAGGTAACCAGGCACAAACACCAATAGAATCCACTCACCAATAAACCGTGCATGTTTTGGACTTTGGAAACCTCAAGTGAAAACCACCACAGTCACAGGGAGAATAAGCAAACTTCACACAGAAAGGTCCCAGCTTAAGGACTTGAACCTGCAGCCTTATTGCTGTGAGCAGCATGACCCACTGCACCACAGTGTTCATAACAGTATTATGCCCAGATTGTTACAGTATACAGGAGAAAGTACAAAGAAAGAGATTTATCATAAATCTGCCAACATAAAAAATTTGCCAAAGCTTCCACTTTTTTATTGAGATACATACTTCCAATGGGCACTGCACTAGTTACATTAATCCACAACTCTTTTGATAATCGATTAATTATTTTAAGTCATTTTTGAGGATGAAAATGTTTAAATTTTGGTCCCATCTTTTCATTTACATATTTTCTGGTTTTGTTAGTGTTCTATAGTAGCAAACTGGTGATCTTTGGTTTGTGGACTGTTGATCTGGAAAAATCAACATTTTACATAATCTTATGAACCATTTTGTTTTTCATTACATTCATCTATTGTATCTGCTGTACATTGGGTTCAGCACATGGAACTGTTCTGTTAGGTTTACAAAAGGTCAATATACCAATGACTTTACATCAACAAACTGAATGAATCTTCTCTCCATGGCTCTGTCCAGTCTACCAGTCCAAATCTGTTTTATCCTGATTGCACCCTGATTGATTTTAAAAGTCTGAATAGAAAAAAAGATCCAAACCACATTTAGAGGTGGTTTGAAATGTGATTCCAATGATAATTCTACAGATGCATCTCAGTCTGGACACCCAATTCAGATTTCAGGAGACTTCTGTAGAGGAAAAGCTGGAAGGAAGCTACTGTAAGTGTGTGTCAAAGGTCAAATCATACTTCCCTCCACATCAGAAAATGAACTTTATGGTGTATACTAATTATGCTAGAAATGTCATGATTTTATCATAAAATGCACAAATATTATAGGATGGTCACATTGACTCAGGAAGATAGATTGGGGATGTCTGGATAAACAAATCAAAAACTTGCATGTGGACAGTCTGGGATCTGATTTGATTGAGATCTAATTTGAAAAACAGATTGAGTTTGCTTCTGAAAAAGGCCTTGGCTATGTTCTGTCTCTACTTCTTCCCTCTAACTCTCTGGTCCTGGTCTTTTCTACATCATAAATGACAAGTGATGTAATTGCAGTCATGTTCAGTCTCCATCTGCAGTTTCACAGGAGAGCTCTGACAGCTGAGCAGGACTCTGACACTCCCTCGGCGCTAATGCTTCACAGCCTATCATTAAAACAGACTCTAGGGCAGGGACGGAGAGGATGATTCTGCATGTCATGTAAATCCTGACACTGTGATTTTGTATTTGGCCTGTAGTAATATTTCAATTACAAACCTATATTTGTGCAGGGAATGTCAGTGGCACAGGGATGATCATTTTCAGCAAAAGTAAAAGCACACTGGAGCAATTCGAGACTTCAGTGCCTTGCTCAAGGTGGACACTTACCATGGTAAAGGGTTTTATAAGTCTAGCTCTCTCACCACTCTCATCCCTCTGAGTCAGCACTGTAAGAAATGGAACGGCTGCTGACTTTTATGTTGTGCTGCATTGTGTTATTGGCTTGCATAGTAGGGGAAATCCGCCTGATTGCTTAATGACACAAATGGAAGTTGCTGTAAGACCCATGCTAGGAACAATAAAGACTGAAGTTCATTCAGGACCTAATTATTTGTTTCCGACAGTGCTACACCGGACCAATCACAACAGAGTTACCTTTTCATTTTTTTGGGTGGGGGCAGACTGCATTGCTCCTACTGGTAACTAGTTGTATTTACATCAGCAGCCATTAAAATTTCACATCATGAATATGACAATGATGCTTTTTTCATCATCATGACAATAATAAAATTAATTTAATCCAACCTTGAAAAATTTTTTCACATTTGGTGAATTTATGATGTTGATTTATGATGATCTCTTACTTTTCTCTCCTGTATAGTGTAACTACCTGGGCATGTTACTGTTACATGTGTTTATTTATAAACGATTTTAGGACCTAATTCTATTCTGTTAGGTGATAGTGCTGGGATTTCCTGGGGGTCTGTGAATGCAACCTAGAGAAAGACACTGCAGCTAGTGTGTAGAGTGTGGTTCTCTTTTGAAAGAAGAGACAGCAACACAACTTTTCTTATGAAGTTTCTTGTTTTGGAGTTGGCTATGGCCCACAATATCCTGTGTTAGCGTGAGGAATAGTGCTGGGAACCATCATGAGAAGGAGCTTTGTGATCTAGAGCTTTACACTATAACAAAGTATGCTGCAGGATAGCACTGTGATACCATGTGAAGTCTATGGGATTTTGACTTTTAACAATAATAATGATGTTTTATATATCTATCAAAAAATGTACACAAAAATAATCTACACCATTGTATCATGAGCAAGCTATGTCCAAAAGCTGTTAAAAGTCAGAGAGATACGTGAGACACAGGCTGGTTGAAAATGACCTCAGCAGGGTGCTTGCTGCAGAAAAATTAAACAGCAATTCTGTTCATGACTCTTTTGACTCAAAAAAGCAGAAGAGCTAATTCATCTACATGTGTTTAATACCAGAATTTATTTATACATGTATTTCAAAACAGTAATGATTCAAACCCGAGAGGTAGGCATTAAAGTTACCAAAAAAAATCAATATTCATTATCTCTATTCAAATTCTCTATTATCTCCTGTCAATTCAGCATCCAAATTCACTTTAATGATAATTACCCATTTGCCCCGATTATGGTGATACAAGCTCACCACCGGATTCATTGTCTTTCTGCATTGCTCTTTGAACAAAACCTGTGGCTCTGAATAATAATAATAATAATAATTCCACAGGTACAGAAAATGTGCTTTTTTGATTCTTGATATAGAAAGAGAGCAGCCTTGGACTAATACTTTCATTTTAGAATAAAGTCTGAGTAACATGTTCTTCAAATTGGTCTGACAGCTCTTTGAAAAATGTATTTAATCCAACAACCTCTCTGATGCACAAATTGTTCTTTGCATTTCACATGCACTGATTGCTCTCTGAGGTCATGGGGTTCTTATCAGTTTGTGGATGAGGAACACAATCTTCCAGACTAAGATAGTTACAAGGTACACAAGAAAGTTAATTTATAGACAAACACGTTTTCTAGCAGAATTGAACAAGGGAAACAGTTTGCGATGTTCTTGACTTCAGTCAGGGCAAAATGATGTCATGATTCTGAAACAGTGCCCAGCAGCCAATTCACTTAACTAAACAAACACACGCCTGCGCACACACACGCACACACACACACACACACACACACACACACACACACACACACACACGTCATTTATGGTCAGAGCTATTTGAACAGACTTTAACAGTATACTGTAGGGAATGCGCCCATCTGCTGAAGCGTTATGGATGCCATATAATTCAAACTAACATTATGATGGTAAACCTTCTAGGGACCATTTCACACACGCACGCATGCATGTGTGGACACAGAAAGTGTGTGTGCACAGAACCTCTTTTTTTAATTTCAGATGGAACTAATTTGACCTTTGAGCCATTTGGTTGCTTTGCCACAGTTCATTGCTGCATGATAATGGCAAGATGTCCTTTACTTCAGCCTCACACACATGGACACACACACACACACACACACACACACACACACACACACACACACACACACACACACAGCATTCTGATAAAAAAGATACACAAAATAAAGTATGTAATTCATGTTCACCACACCATAATAATGATAAGATGTTTTAGTGGACTGTAACACACATGCATAGTTACTATACTGTATGTATGCACACAAAGAAAGTTATACACACACACAAATATATAGAAAAGGTGTTGTTAGGCCTCATCAGTGAGAAACATGTAAAATACATGTGTATGTATGCACACAGCCACCTTTAAATTCAAATATATTTTGTGTAATAATGTGTATCTATCCTGAAATCCCGACCTGCACAGATCACTGAGATCTTAGTAAGATGTCACACATACACATACACACACACACACACCTACACACACACCTACACACACACACATACAAACACACAAAACACAAACATATAATAATGCTGAGTGATTGTAAACACCTCTACATAATCAACTGGGACAGTGATTTAGAAGGTCGCTCACTACAGTAGGTGCTAGTCTCTTGCTCTCTCACACATACACACGCACACACACATACACACACACACACACACACACACACACACACACACACACACACACACACACACACACACACACCATAAGGCATATAATACACAAAATAATGCAGGACTGAAATTGTTTAGGGGAAATGAGAGGCTAACATTTCCTTTATAAGTTACACACTCTCTCTCTCTCTCTCTCTCTCTCTCTCTCTCCAAGTGAATGAACAGCAGCAATCTCTTGCCATTTCACATATTATCATCACACACACACACACACACACACAGCTGCCACCACGTCCCAAAGGGCAGACCTAAGCAGGTGAGGGGGAGTAATGAAATGTAAAATAAGAAAAAGAAAACACAAATGGCTCTGTGGAGATGGCCAACAGGGGAAACGGAAGAATGACAATGAAGCAGAGAAAAGACAGAGATGCTGCTGCAGGAACAAAATGTTTGTTATCTCATTTGCTTATCAACCTGTGTTCCAGATATCCTGTTAATCCTAATTCAGGTGTACTTAACAGATCACTGCTCAGCACGTTATCAATAGTTTTTATTCTAGCTTTGCAATCAAGTCTGTTCTTCCTGATACTGATAGATTGATCGATTCTTGTATTGGCTGTTTTGTCAAACCCATTCACAAAGTCTATACCAACAAAAAAAAAAAAAAGAGTGCCAATTTATTAGAATACAGATAAGAGAATATTCTAGTTTAATAATTCATATACAATGCTAAAATATTTCATCAAAATTTATCTAACTAAATCTGTCAGATAGAGGTAGTGGAGTATAAAAAATCCTCTCTAAAATGTAGTGGAGTAAAGTATTGTAGCATGCAAGTACAAGTACATGCAAAATTTTACTTAGGTAAAATTCCTTAAAAAAATGTGCATATTTTGATAAAATTCATTCGTTTTCATAATGTAATGATAAAAATTTTACTAATATATATTTTAGATTTATTACGCACCAACTGAAATGTTTCAGGTATTTCATTGTTTTAATACTCATGATTTTGGCATACATCTTATAAAAACCCCAAATTCCTATCTCAAAAAACTTGCATATCATGAAAAGGTGCTCTAAACAGGCTATGAACCTAATCATCTGAATCAACGAGTTAACTCTAAACACCTGCAAAAGATTCCTGTGGCTTTTAAAAACTCCCAGCCTGGTTCATTACTTAAAACAGCAATCATGGGTAAGACTGCTGACTTGACTGCTGTTCAAAGGGCCATCAGTGACACCCTCAAGCAAGAGGGTAAGGCACAGAAAGAAATTTCTGAACAAATAGGCTGTTCCCAGAGTGCTGTATCAGGGCACCTCAGTGGGAAGTCTGTGGGAAGGAAAAAGTGTGGCAGAAAATGCTGCACAACGAGAAGAGGTGACTGAACCCTGAGGAAGATTGTGGAGAAGGGCCGATTGCAGACTTTGGGGGACCTGTGGAAGCAGTGGACTGAGTCTGGAGTAGAAGCATCCAGAGCCACCATGCACAGGCGTGTGCAGGAAATGGGCTACAGGTGCCGCATTCCCCAGGTCAAGCCACTTTTGAACCAGAAACAGCAGCAGAAGCGCCTGACCTGGGCTCCAGAGAAGCAGCACTGGACTGTTGCTCAGTGGTCGCAAGTACTATTTTTGGATGAAAGCAAAGTTTGCATGTTATTTGAAATTCAAGGTGCCAGAGTCTGGAGGAAGACTGGGGAGAAGGAAATGCCAAAATGCCTGAAGTCCAGTTTCAAGAGTCAGAGTCAGTATAGGTCTGGGGTGCCATGTCAGCTGCTGGTTCACTGGGTTTTTATCACGGACAGGGTCAATGCAGCTAGCTATCAGGGAATTTTGGAGCACTTGCTGCTTCCTTCTGCTGAAAAACTTTATGTAGATGAAGATCTCATTTTTCAGCGACTTGGCACCTGCTCACAGTGGCAAAACCACTGGTAAATGGTTTACTGACCATAGTATTACTGTGCTTAATTGGCCTGCCAACTCTCCTGACTTGAACCCCATAGAGAATCGGTGGGATAATGTGAAGAGAAAGTTAAGAGACGCCAGACCCAAGACTGTGGATGCGCTTAACTAAACAGTAAGGTGTTTATCTATATCTTTATGCTTTTCATACTAAGTAATAGTGAGATTAACTGCATGTTACTCACTGTAGGTCACAAGACGGATACAGAGGTTGATGAGGTGACTTGCATGACAGACCATCCTGGGTTTGACCCTGTGTACCTCAATATTTATTCATTACAGAACATTAGTAAGTATCCAAAACGAATGAAGTAATATAAAAATTAAATAGTTGTTCTTCAACAAGCACAACCTTACAACTGCAGTAGACATTAGAATTATAAGTACATTGCAGTGTTATACATAACATTTTCTGTAGCATTAGATATTTTCCATAAACATTTTTAATGTTTGATTCATCTAGAAACCATTTATATCAACACAACCATTCATTAAAAAATTAATACACTCAATAACAAAAAAAAATAATAATCTAGGACTCTACAGACTCTGCAGGATCATATTGTACAATCCTTCTCCTTTGGAGCTGCCATTAAAGAGCTGACCTCATCATCCTGCTCCTCTTTAATATCCAGGTCTCTCAGAGTGTGTTTTCTCTGGTGTTGAAGAAAAAAAAGTAGTTTGCAGCATCGTCATTTCTGTACTGGCATCCATGCAGGACAAAGAAGCTTGCACACCTGTAAAAAAGAATATTATTTCACTAATTAAGTCTGCATAAACAACTTGTTTGTAAGTAAAGATTATTTTTATCATAGACAGTAAAATAGGTTTGTGGCTACCTTTACTTCTATAGTTAGATTGGAGAGTCTTGAAGGAGAACTGTGTGCTCACAGTCTGGGTTTGTACCGGTTCTGTCTGGTATGCCATGTACCTTGTTGCTAAAAGATTTCTTTTTTATTATAATCTGTAGCAGCAGCCTTTAAAATTGATGTTTAAAATGATAGTGTCCCTTTTTTCTGCTGTGAAAATGGCAGCCCTGAGGTAGAATTAATTTTAAATTGTGGTTTAAGCAATCATCTTATTGTTTGAAGGTGTTAAGTAACTATCACCTGTCAGTTTATCTACATGACTGTATGCATTATTCAAGAAATCTTCTACTAATAGTAAAGTTGTGAAGTTCATTCACTCATCAGCTCTGAACATGACACTCTTGAACTCAGGACATGCACGTGTTTCTACTAACATTACCCATGGCTCTAATATCTTCCATTTTTTTGTCCTACACTTCAAGCTATGACATTGTGACATGCCTTGTGCAGGTTTCAACACAAAAACACAAAACTACTTTGGCTCTTGGAGGAGATTTTGGTCAAAAAGTCAATGTGACTGTAGGATGAAGAGAAGGGAACACATTCATATGAGTGTGTAGATTAAATTGGTAAAATGTACAGCTACTGTATTTTATTAAAATCTCTCGCTCATCATCCAGTCAAGGGCAGAAATCTACCGTACATACAATAATATTGTTGCCTGATACTAAACCGCAACTGATTTTTTGGCATCAATGAATGAAGGATGTGTCCATTTATTTGACTAATCAAAGTGTGATTTCTATCTGGCACAACAGACGTATGCATTTGATGAGTATTGTGAACAATGTAGAATGTAAACAAGAAGTTGTTTACATGAAGACCATGAAGAAAACTTATGTGTGTACTAGCCTTGTGATTGGCTAAAATGTCTTTCCTGTTCGGGCCTGCAATCGCCATCGACTGCTTTGGAATGTGCATGACATATTTTGAGATGGATTTTGCAGCTTAATGTGATTGCATATATTTTTTTTCAGGGTTGGGTGTGTAAGGGAAGTTTAAAATTAGGGGCCATAAAAGTTTGATTTAAAAAATACCAGCTTTCATGTCGACTAGGATTTAACAACATGTGACAAACCACACTGATATTATCTATATCACCTATATGCATATGGTGATATAAGCAGTCTTTTTTCTAAGTGCACATTCATCACAGCTGGGGACACACTGTGACTGTGTCAAGTGTAATGTCAGTAAACCCAGATTGAATAAAGGACGAATTCCTTGACGAAGGACTGAAGGCAAAAGGGGGTCCAACCCGTTACCTGCATGGTGTACCTAATAAAGTGGCCAGTGAGTGTATATATAGCACTTCCCCTTTGACACACTCCCAATTCTCACTTCTCAAGTTGAACGTGAATGGAAAATTTAGTCTTGTACTTGATATCAGCTGGCGAGCACATGCATGTAATATTTGAGCAATAGCAAATGGGTTCTATCGATTTGATTCACAAAGAACGGACATGGACAGCGTGTCTAATATGAAAAACTGAGTTTGACCATTATTGTAATTTTATACCTCATACAGAAATTGGCACAATAGGCAGAGTGGAAGTCAAGATTTGTCTCATTCATGAAACACTGTGTTTCACTTTGCTAATGGGACTAAACAAGTGGTATAGAAAAATATAGGTAAACAAAAATATATAAAAATAAGGCAAATATGTGATTTGGGTTCCTATCAGAACAGGGAAGACTTGTGTGGACGAGAATATTTTATTAAGTGGAGATGATCACATCCTACATGCAAGAAAACAAA
The DNA here is from genome assembly GCA_036785175.1 of Eupleurogrammus muticus. Classification (NCBI taxonomy): domain Eukaryota; kingdom Metazoa; phylum Chordata; class Actinopteri; order Scombriformes; family Trichiuridae; genus Eupleurogrammus; species Eupleurogrammus muticus. The sequence continues at coordinate 15,493,504 of JAYKQN010000019.1, forward strand.
ATATTGGAGCAAACTGATTTTGTAGAGGTTTTCGCTGCAGGCTAAGAACAAGTCCATCTATGCTGATGTTAGTCATTACCCATGAATCATTGCCTTTGTTGAATGTATTCCCATCATGTTTGAGAAAGAGGAGGGCAGGAGCTATATAGTTGGAGAGAAATGCATTTTAAGCCCTGAGTGTGTGGGAGTCATTAGCCATAAAGCCATGTTATTATTAGCCTGTCACCTCAGTGATAAGTGTAGCTATTGTGGGCAGCATAGCACAGTATATGTGACATTTATAAGAAACTATTAGAGTCTAGGCGGGACATCACATTTTATATTGTTAGCTACATGAAGCCACTGCAGCTTTCCATACATTACTGTATGTAAAAAACTGTCAATCTGCTATTTTCTTAGGTCAGAGGTGTATGGGCGAGTATGGCCTCTCCAAGCTGATAAAAGTAATATTATTATTGATCATAAAACATACAAGTTTGATATGGACAAAAAATATATGCCAACACTCAATAAATAAAATGTTTTTCGAATAGTCAGCAACTGACAGTTATGGTAGATAAAGTTTTACTTCAAAGTGAATTTTTTTCCAATTTCTTGTATTATCAAGTACATCTTTAAAAACCTACTGCTTTAAGGAAACTTTAAACTGCATTGAAAAATTTTCCTGAATTTAGATTGCTACCCTTGTACCTTTTAAAGATCTCAATTTGCATAAAAACATGGTTCCTGTCTGGCAACTAAAACAATAACATGTCAACTTCTGAATATTTATACCTTGTGAATAAAGACAGTGGAGGCACTGTCAAAAATTGGACTAATGTGACATATGAACACCATTTCATTGCTATCCATTGAGACTAGGACTTTCTGATTGGTTATTAAGCATGACAGCTCAATAAAAATATAATAATTGTGCTAGATGAAATCTTCTGCTCTGTCACGGTGTGCTACAGTTTTTTGTCTACATGTGTCAACGTGTGCATGCACTGGATTACGTGCAAGCTTGCTTTTGCTAATGAGTTTATTTTCGTCAGTCCAGGATGTTCTTTATAATTATATATGAAATCTGAATCAACTGTCAAGCCTCGGGATCCTGAGGAGGATGAGTGTTTGCTAATCAAATGAGCAATGCATAATTTGATAGGCATTTGAAATCTATCGGTTGAGGATTAGGGACATGGAAAAGTGTGTCTAAAGAAAATGACTTGTTTTTGAATTGAATATGTAATGCATTTAAATGTGTATCCAAGGGATTAACTTTGGTTTGGGGACAAATTATAATAGGGGATCCGGAGATCCTCCGCCAGAAAATAAATTGCAATCTAAATACTGAATTTTCTGCATTTTCAAAATTACATACATGAAGGACTTTGGTAACCAATAACAAAATGGCTGAATTAATTTGTTTAAGTTGGTAAACATGAATGTTCCCCCCAGAGTCCAGTGTCATCATGAGCAACATTATGTGTGTGGGCTGGACTTGAATAATCAGCAGACCACTGGTCCCAGGTCTGATTTTACCTGTAAGGCTACAGTCAGAGCTGTTTAGACTTAAGACTGTGTTTATTGATGGGTTCTCATTCGGACAAGTCGTGCAGCTCATCCATCTCTGAATATGAATCTCAGGTTTTTACATTTTTTATATTTGAGCTTTTATTTGCAATATAAAATATATTGCTAGCCTAATTGTCTAAATCATATTTCAATTTTTCTAAATCCCAAAAAACATGATTACCTAAATATTTTCAGGACTCATATTGGTGTTTTATTTATTTATTTATTTATTTATTTATTTATTTTTATTGTTATTTTAACAATACATTTAACCAAATGTGTGAACAAATATGCCATAAATAGTCACATCATCATTTTTTTAACATAAAAAGTGACTTTTATGAGCATTTTTGTTTAACATATGAACCATATCTATCATCATTTTTACCTCAAGGTATGATTTGAAGCAATAAACCTGTAATAAGCTTGTTTCAAAACTTCCTAAGTCAAATGAATGATTGAGGTACATGGTGTTTTTGAATTTGAATATGATTTTTGATTGCCCATCGACATAGAGGCAGAACGACATGATGATACAGCAGTAGTAAAGTTATGCAAATATCTGACTATCTAAAAATGACTTTGGCAATAATACTATGATGTTATCAATATTCAAATTGATTTCCTTTTTTCTGAATAGGAAATAGAATAGCATATGTGACTGGGTTGAAAGCTAGATGACATGCTGCATAAAATAAAAAGCCACTTTCTGATTAGCAGATATATATGCATTGCTACCTTCTGTTATAAAACACCATACAAAATATTTTTAGTATAGTCAGTTTCAATTTATCATGAGAAGAGAAGGTGGCAAGAAAAATTGAGAAGATATTGTTGGCTAAACGACTTTATATTAATAATCATCCATATCCTATCTTCATCATCCATAACCCTGAAGAAAGTCAAAGACAGGAGATAATATAGTAGAAAATGTGCAGATCAGCTAAAACACCCCTGTTGCCCATTTAGTGCAACTTGGGCCATTATGACTCAGCTATGGAAGCAAACCTATATATCTTTTATACTTCTGTGCTCCTGTATTTTAGATCTAGGAACAAGACAAGAAAATGCAATTTCTGGGTGTATGCATTTATTTACTACTGAGATATACAGTATTGTGCAAATGTTGTCCACACTAAAAGTAAAGGTCATTCAAAGTGTCATAAAGAGAAGAAACCGAAATTAAATCAATACTTTTTCTGCAAAACAGCAGCAGTCCTTCTTTTCCCTGAAGATAGTTCTTAATGTTCTGCTGAATGTTTGGGGTCATTATTCTTATGCTGCTGAAGATATTTAGCACCAAATAGATGGACCGATGCATTTTGAACATAGATACAAACATCTAAAATGCCTAAAACTTTTACACAGGGTTATAGAATATAGTAAATGCCTAATTCCTTATATTTTACATTTATTATTTTGTACATATTTATATTAAATTGTGTAGAATGCCAGTTTAGACCTTTTGCCTGTACAACCATTTCAGCACCTCAATTATTTGCTGATAATCATTAGGACCGACTATGAAAGTAGTTTGTTTGGTTTGAAGGACAGCAGTCTGATCCAATGGAAATTTCCCATAAGACCATTCAAATCTGATTATGCCCCATCATTAAAGGGTGGTGGGGCATGTGGAATCTGTGGTACTTACAAATCAGGCATACAAAAGGAGGTGTGTGCTAAGTGAGAAGGCAAGCTTCACAGGTTGTTATTAGCCTAATCTTGTTTAAAACCTTGCTTTAAATGTGTATCTTCATGTAATAATAATAATAAGGTGTGGATTTTTCTGTGCAAATTTTGTGTCTCCAATATTCAAATATTAGCTTATGGCCCTGCCGCCTTGTACCATATGAGGGTCTAGGGAAAAGGGATGTTGCTGTTGTACAAACCGTAAAGCCTATTGAGGCAAATCTGTGATTTGTAATTTCGGGCTGAACTTTTTTACATGTTTATACTTGTTGCTCTATTAGTCTATTGATAAAGTATTGTTTTTTTTTTACTTGCCAAGGTTTTATTGCACTTCCAGTAATGAGCATAACGTTAGTTGTCATCAACTCCAGTAATCTTCCAGTTATCTTCACCCTATGTGATTATGTGTTAATTTGTGATTGCATGTGTTTGTGTGTGGAGGGCAAAGCTCAGCGCTAACATCCTAACAGATGAGTGGGAGGGAAATTCAGCTAGACATTTACTTAATGTACATGCACCAAAAATTAACACAAAGATAGTTCTCGAGTCAGTGTGTGTCCATGTCCAGGAGGAAATTATTCACCAGCATGTGAGTAATGCATCGACTGAGCTGATAAAGCATCATTCAATTCAATTCAATTCAATTCAATTCAATTTATTTGTATAGCCCAGAATCACAAATCAGATTTGCCCCAAAGGGCTTTACATTGTGTACAAAAGCAACACAACATCCCCTGTCCTTAGACCCTCACATCGTACAAGGTAAAACTCCCTAAAAAACCCCTTTAACAGGGAGAAAAAACGGAAGAACCCTCAGGAAGAGTAACAGAGGAGGAATCCCTCTTCCAGGACGGACAGGCGTGCAGTAGATGATGTGTGCAGGTGGAGAACATTACAGAGAAATTTGAATATTACAAACAAACAGAAATGTAGTGAATGTTGGTAGAAGTGGAGGATGAGGAGCAGGATCCATCACAGCTTTCAGGTTTCACCAAGGCAGCCTCAGACCCTCCAACATCCGTAGATCCCTCAGTGGCTGCACTGCAGCATGCTCTGTGGATGAGGAAACACAGGGCAGGACTCCGGAACCACAGCAGATTTAAAAGTACAGTAGTGGTACAACAGTATCACAGATAGAAGAAGAAAAAGAAGCCCAGGGCATCTCATGAGGACCCGGCAGACTATCCTATCGCAGCATAACTATAACTAGGCCAGCCAGGGCCGGCCCTAACTATATGCTTCATCGAACAGGAAAGTTTTTAACCTATTCTTAAATATAGGAAGGGTGTCTGCCCCCCGGACTGAGACTGGAAGACGGTTCCACAGGAGGGGAGCCTGGAAGTTGAAGGCTCTGCCTCCTGTTTTAATTTTAGAAATTCTGGGAACCTCCAATAAGCCTGCATATTGGGAGCGTAATGTTCTTGATGGGCGATATGGGACTAAGAGATCCCTAAGGTAGGATGGAGCCTGACCGTTGAGTGCTTTATAGGTGAGGAGCAGGATTTTAAATTCTATACGAGATTTTACAGGAAGCCAGTGTAGAGCGGCTAATACAGGTGAGATATGCTCTCTTCTTCTAGTGCCGGTTAATAAACGAGCAGCTGCATTCTGGATCAGCTGGAGAGTCCTTAGAGACTTTTTGGTGCAACCCGACAGTAAAGAGTTGCAGTAGTCCAGCCTGGAAGTAATAAATGCATGGATAAGTTTTTCTGCATCTTTCAGAGACAGGAAGTGTCTGACCTTTGCTATGTTGCGTAGGTGGATAAAAGCAGTCCTAGAGATATGTTTAATGTGGGCAGAGAACGACAAGTCTTGGTCCAAGATGACTCCCAGGTTTTTCACCGTGGAGCTAGGGGCCAGGGAGATGTCATCCAGGATACCTATATCACTGGATATTGAGTTCCTCAGGATTTCAGACCCGAGTACAATAATTTCAGTTTTTTCTGAATTCAGTAGAAGGAAATTGCAGGTCATCCAGGATTTTATATCCTTAAGACAGGCTTGAAGTTTAGCTATCTGATTGGTTTCATTTGGCTTAATTGATAGATAGAGTTGTGTGTCGTCAGCATAACAGTGGAAATTAATACAGTGTTTTCTAATGATTTTACCCAATGGGAGCATATAGATGGTGAAAAGTATTGGTCCAAGCACAGGACCTTGTGGAACCCCATGATTAACTTTGGTATGGGTAGAAGAAACATTATTGATATGGACAAATTGGGAACGATCTGAAAGATAGGACTTAAACCAATTTAGTGCAGTCCCTTTTAGACCAATAAGATGCTCTAGTCTCTGTAACAAGATTTGATGGTCGACTGTGTCAAATGCAGCGCTAAGATCTAACAGAACAAGGATGGAAATGAATCCTTTATCAGACGCATTGAGAATATCATTTGAAACCTTAACTAAAGCTGTCTCTGTGCTGTGATGCATTCTAAAACCTGACTGGAAATCCTCATATAAGTTATTGTTGTGTAAAAAGTCACACAGCTGTTTAGCAACTGCTTTTTCCAGAATCTTAGAGAGGAAGGGAAGATTAGAAATGGGTCTATAGTTGGCTAAAATACTTGAGTCGAGGGCAGGTTTTTTAAGGAGAGGTTTAATTACAGCTACTTTAAAGGACTGTGGTACATAGCCAGATAATAAAGACATATTGAGTATTTCTAGTAAGGAAGGGCTAATCAAAGGGAAGATATCTTTTAGCAATCCGGATGGAATAGGGTCCAGAAGACAGGTTGAAGTTTTAGATGACGACATCAGTGAAGCTAGTTCAGCGAAGTTGATTGATGTAAATGTGTCGAGGTGAATATTAGCTATTTCATCTGTCTCTACACTAACAGCATCTGAGGGCAGATTAGAGCCAGTGGATGGAACAAGGTGATAAATTCTGTCTCTAATTGTCAGAATTTTGTCGTTAAAGAAGTCCATGAAGTCATCACTGCTGAGGGTTGTAGGAATACGTGGATCAATAGTGTAGTTACATTTAGTCAGTGAAGCTAACGTGCTGAAGAGGAACCTTGGATTGTTTTTGTTTTTTTCTATCAGTGAGGAGTAATAAGTAGCTCTGGCATTGCGTAGGGCCTTCCTGTACATTCTGAGACTCTCTTTCCATGCGTGCAAAGCCTCTTCCAGTTTGCTGGAGCGCCATATTCGTTCATGTCTCCGAGAGGTTAACTTTAGTGTACGGGTGAGAGAGTTATACCAGGGTGCGACTCTTTTTTGTTTAATTAACTTCTTTTTTTGGGGAGCAATGGAGTCAAGGGTCGTTTGCAGTGAACTTGCAGTGCTCTCAACAAGTTGATCTATTTTAGATGGACCTGCAACAGCATATAAATCTATAGTTGTGTTGAGGCAAGGCAGCGAATTAAAGACTGAGGGAATCACCTTCTTGTATTTAGATATAGAACTGTCAGTTAGGTATCGAGTGAGTATGCTTTTTTCAGGTGGTGAGTAGTTTAATAACAGTAATTCAAAAGTTATTAGATAATGATCTGACAGGAGGGGATTCTGTGGGAAGACAGATAAGTGTTCGACCTCAATGCCATATGTCAAGACGAGGTCAAGGGTGTGGTTAAAGCAATGGGTGGGCACATTTACTCTCTGAGAAAAGCCGATTGACTCTAGTAAAGAGAGGAAGGCAGAGCCAAGGCTATCACCATCAACATCGACATGAATATTAAAGTCACCTGCCATGATTATCTTATCTGTCCTGAGTACTAGACTTGAGAGATACTCTGAGAATTCTGATAAAAATTCTGAATATGGGCCTGGAGGGCGGTACACAGTGATAAATATGACTGGTTGTAGTGATTTCCAAGTTGGGTGGGAGAGACTAAGCACAAGGCTTTCAAATGATGTGTAGCTACACTTCGGTTCAGGGCTGATTAGTAAACTGGAGTTGAAAATGGCTGCAACTCCACCACCTCTGCCGCTGTCACGAGGAATATGAGTGTTAATATGGCTGGGAGGAGTGGATTCATTCAGGCTGACATATTCATCAGGATGCAGCCAGGTTTCAGTAAGACAGAGCAAGTCAATATTATAATCTGATATTATATCATTTATTAACAAAGCTTTGGATGACAGAGATCTAATGTTTAAAAGTCCACAATTCACTCTCCAGTCCTGTTGCTTTATGGCTGAATTAGTGCTAATATTAATTAAGTTGCTGTGGGTGACTCGTCTTCTATTGTTGGATGTAAAGGATTTAAGTGAATTAAGTGGTCGGGGGACAGACACCGTCTCTATGTAGTTCTGAGTGGGTGACTGCTCTAAGGGAGATGCAGAGAAGCGTGTAGGACTGCGACTTCGCCTCCTGGACTCAACTCTGTGTAGTCACGGTTTTCGGGTGATAAAGTCTAACATATTCCTGGATAAGAGAGAGGCTCCATCCAGGGTGGGATGTATGCCATCTCTCGCTATCAGACCAGGTTTCCCCCAGAACGTCGACCAATTATCTATGAAACCCACATTATTATCTGGGCACCAACCCGACAACCAGCGGTGAAAAGACCATGCGACTAAACATGAGATCACTAGTCATGTTCGGCAGGGGCCAGAGAAAACTACAGTGTCCGACATGGTCTTTGCATAGGTACATACCGACTCCACATTAATCTTCGTTACCTCTGACTGACGAGCACGGGCGTCGTTACCGCCGACGTGGATAATAATCCTTTCAAACCTAGGCCTAGTCCTAGCTAACAGCTTCAGGTTGGATTCGACTTCATGTTTTCTTACATACATATGTTGACAACATATGTATGTAAGACACACACACACACACACACACACACAAACACACACACACACGCACGCACGCACGCACGCACGCACGCACGCACGCGCGCACGCACGCACACACACACACACACACACACACACACACACACACACACACACACACACACTAATAGAACTCATCAATCAGTCGACTTGCTTTGGTTCTTCCGCAAAAATTGATTTTGTATTTCTGATTGTCTATTGTTCTCTGGTCCTCCATGGCTACTTTAAATCCAGCAGTCATGCTTGTGAGGCTGCATGGAGCAAGAATTAATCTGGCTATATTGCAGAAAGATAAGTTGTGAAATATTTATCTTCCCCTTTGCAGGTTATTGCCTTTTTTGCTGGGGAGGGAGACATGAATGGAAAGTCATGAAGTGAACTCTGAATGTCAACATGTACTGTATATAAAGCTACCCTTGTCAGGAGGTAATACATAAGATTTTCCAAATTGAGATATAATAACAATTTTTTCTTTACTGATGTTTTATCTGCTCATTTATAGCTGCAGTTGATGACAAACTGTTTTTATAATTAATCACAAACAACCCTTAATTAAAACTACAGAAGGATGGGATGCATATATCACTGAATTAGCATGAGTAGGGTGTTTGTTTTATTCAGTAACTAATATATGTTTGAGTAGGTGTTAAAATTAACACAGATTAGTAAAACCAGTTCATAGCTGGTGTTTTTCTTCCCATGAGGCATGATGCAATAACAAAAATGAATGGGATTTATGTAAATTACCTAAATCAATATCTCTGTCATTGCATGATAAATATCTCTCTACTGCCTCTCCAGAACATGATTAGGATCATAATAAAGGGACCGTGCAGGTTCATAAAAATCGTGTCCTTTTAATGTTGTGAGAAATAAGAAGCATGTTGGATGTCTTTGCTCTCACACACATACACACACACACACACACACACACACATACACACAGTGTTCTGCTTGAAGAATGTGGAATTGCCTGGAAAATAAGATTTGAGGATGAGGATTAGGGCAGACCTTGGCTCAGTGTATGGTCTGCAGATTACCAGGCAGACAGAGGCTTACCACAGGGTGAGCTGACTAGAACAGTTACACTTACAGTAGCTGTACACATGTACAAACCCACACACATTCAACATACTCATGTATACATGCATTAAGAGACAAATATACATACCTGGAGACACACTCACACATTGTCTGCTGAAAAACAGAAACCTCCCTCTCTCAACAACCCCCTGTGGGCAACAAGCCAGTTTCAACACAAACACTGAGGCAAACCTTTATACTACCTGCCTCGCATGACATACACACAAGCAGGCATAAACCAAAGGCTGCTGAAAAAAGTGAATATATAAACCAAATTTATATTTGCTTGATTTTAACATTGTTACCATTAGATTAATTTATTGATTGGTTTAGATTGTTGTTACAGGTGTAGCAGGAGCTTAAAGGGACTTGGGGTGGTAGAAGTAACCAAGGTGTGCTGATTGCAGTAACTCAGCAGAGCAGAGGGCAGGCTGGGTTCAGGCTGTCATTGGTTACGGCAGCTGGGTCTGAGAGCTGCTGAGTGTGAGTGACAGGCGGTGTCCGACCGGACAAACTGATGCTGAGCAGTGAGTCCAATGTAGAAGTCCCAAAAAATAGAGGTTTTGCAGTCAATTTTGGTAGACCACCATGTTTGAGGGCCTAAGTCTGGTGTCTAGATAATTTTCCAATTTATGACAATTGGACATAATGAAATAGGGTGATTTAATAATAAAAATAAAACAAAACTGGTACAAACCAAAAACTGCAGAATAACGCTACAGGACACATCTAAACAACGTCAGAGTTGCAAAAGAAAAAGTGACTTAAAACCACAAAACTAATTAGAGACTACAGAAAGGTGAGTGAAACAAGACACAAGCTAAGTTAATCACCTTCTCAACCAACTTTAGGTTAGAAATATGTTTTCAGTGCCTGCCGTCTGCATGACTGTGACAGTACTCATTTATTTTTTTCTGCACTCCTGTTGAATATTCTAACATATCTCCTGCTATCTTAGGCTTTATTACTGTAGTTACAAATTCCCCATTTTTAATCACACTTTAAAGGCTTGTTGAACTGATTACAAATAGAATTTAGACTTGATGAATGATAACATTTATTTTAAATAATCATTTCAGTTATTGATTATTAAAACAATTATGGATTAGTTGTTTGTTTTATATAATATATAATATAAATGTTGATCACTAAAATTTAATATTTAACCAAAATGTTTTTTTTGTCCAGACCAACAGTCCACAACCCAAAGATCATCAGTTTATTATTATAGAAAACCAAAGTAACCAGAAAACAACCATATTTGGGAAGCTGACACCACAGATTTTGTACATTTCCTTCCTAAAAAGTGACTTAAATCTATAAATCATTTATCAGAATAGTGATCCGTGTAGTAAATGGCAACTAATATTGTTAAATAAATTTATAGTTAATGCCAGTCTGAGCTGGTTGGTGTTGAGTAGGCAGATATAATTCTAGTGTGTGTGTGATATGTAAAGATTCTAGTCTAAAGTCTCCAGATCCAGCTGCTGGCAACTGATGATATCATGTGTGACATGAGAAAAAGGGGAAAAGGGGGTTTGTAGTGTTAGTGCACAGTTAAAATGGCAGAAATCCACCAATGTCCAGTCTCTGGAGGTTTCATCTTGTCTTCAGGTTAGTCCCCAGCTTTAGTGGCTACAGTCCCTCATATTTTAGAATGATGCCCAAGTGTTTTTTAGAAATTGTTGTGTACATATTTATTTGCCTGAAGGCTGATGGGTCCCCATAGCAAACTGGAATTTTACAGATGCATCTCTATAAAACTGTAAAGACATTTATTTTATCAGTAGCTGAGCCTGCTGGTAGAGGCCAGCACACACAGCTCATTTTTTTAAGTAGCTCCACCTTTTATTGCTGCCTTTGCACATGTCACCACAAATACCCAAACCCACCATGAAACTGTGAGTTAAGGTTCTGACTCTTAGCAATTACCCCTTTGTGTCCGTGTGCTTCATTAAAACAAATCTTGCTATTGTTATGGCATTGTAGTATTCTTCAAGTCATATCTGTATCATTTACTGTGTAAAGAGTTTAGCATGGGACATCTTGTCATTATTATGCTGTAGTGAACAAGGTGATAGAGCAGCAAATTTGCTCCGAGGTCTCATTATTTCCATCTGGCAACAAGGAGAAGCAACTAGGTCAATAAGAAAGATAAGTCATATAAGACGAGTGAAGAAGTTAAATAAACTGTAGAAGTAGAGGAGTAGTAAAAAGAAAACAAGGAGAGAAATGAAAACACTGACAAAGCAAAATTAATACATGTGGCAATATCTTTCAGAAAAGTGTATGTCACTTTAAAGGGAAATTCTTTAAATGCTGTGAGGTTTCACAGCTTCAGAGAGTTTCAACATGTTCCCCAACAGTGTACTAATTGCTCTCTTTTCAATTAGGAAACAATAAATGGCAAAGCATCAAACTGTTCCATCTAACAAATCATCCACCTATCCATCCCCATTCTAAAGAAGTGAAAATTTGAACCTTTTAAGATGCTCCTTCCTTTTTCAGTTTTATTTGTGAAAACAGTATGCCCAAGTTTGAAGTAGCACAGTTCCGTTGGCTATGGGCTATCACATTTGGATGGTCTTGTCATAGGAAATTTTTCCATTGAGCCATACTTTGCCCATCAAAGGCGGTCAAACTATAGTTTAGCATTGATTACTTGTCTATAGTGTCAATCAATGTGAAGGAACTATGAGACCATAGGGAGCCAATGACTGAAGTGTAGTATTGCTGTAAATGACCCCTCCCCTGTATCACTCATTGTACAGTGTGTCTTAGGAGGTAAAGAAACCATCTCCACAGGGCAGAACTACTACAGTCACTAGATAGTGATACTTTGCACTTTAATGTTGTTGTACATGTAAAACCCATAGGATAGTGAGAAACGCAATTTTGATTCCTTTGTATGTCAAGTACATGTGAAGAAATGGACAATAAAATGACTTTGACTTGACTTTGACTTATCAATGGATCAAAACAGATGATTCACTTATCACCAAATAGATGATAATCTTTGGGGACCTACTATCAGGTTTAGAAGGACGTTTATTAACCCTTATCTATGAGGGTGAGAACCATTGATAATCCCTGTTAATAATAGGCTACTTGGTTTGTTTTTGTTGTCAGTCAAACTCAGGTACGGACTAAATCGAGCAGACTGAGACCTCCAAAAGCAGGTGATGTCATTCTGCTTGACTCCGCACCAAATAACAAACTTTGGTGTGATCCCTCTGGTAAAAATGCAAACTTGGGTCTAAACAAGGAAATACTAGTTATTTTATATCTACCGTGTGGGTCTTCTTCTGTGGGTCAACCCATATGATCTCATTTGTGAAAATAAACATGTCTCCTCTGCCTTGAATGGTGTGATGCCTCCTCAGTAAGGTTTGCAGCTGTTTGTACTCCACAAACAGCTGCAACTAATATTTGAATTAGATATTTTGCCAAAAAAAGTCAAAGATGTGATACAGTAGGAAAAGAGCAGGTAGGGATGTGTGAATATATTACTTCATAGTGAGTCAGAATTGTTGCTCTTTACCAAAAAATTAACATTGATGAAAGTGGGCCGATTTTGGTTCATTTTCAGGTGGCTGCAAAACAAAACACAAAACAAATTTAGCTGTGAATAGACCTAGATACATTATGCCCATAAGGCTCAATATGCCTGCACAGTAAGATTCATTTACTAGGACAGCGTCACTGAGGGTGTGTGAGTCTCTACTTCTGTTCTTCGAGGAACGACAGGCTTTTTGGGACAAGACATAAAGAAAAACGTATTGCCATTTTATGATGATTGCTTTTTTTTTTGTAGTAGAGTTAAGATGTATCTAGATTATAATGCACTATCAAAACCCAGAATTTTCCCTTTTTCTTTTTGTTCTTCTGTACATAAAAGTTTTGGCTTCCTCTCTTTCTCATTTTCTTTTCCCCCTATTATTATATTTATTATATATTAGCTTCATACCATAAAAACTCCTCCACCCATTTCTCTATCTTTGATTTTATCTCTGCTGTTTCCTCTTCTTGCTCTTTCTTGCTCATTATCTCTATTTTCCTCCACTTTGATTTTCCCCTTTTCTTCTTTTTTTTATTTTTCAATCCAAAGGCGTAAACAGGTCCATCTGTCACCTACCTGGTTGCAGGGATTTGGAGCTTAACTTGCATTTTATGTTGTTCTCTCTGCATTTCCAGAGCCATTTGTCTAAAATCTTGACAGTGCAGCCACAAAGCTCCGACTGACAGATGGAAGCAGACCTGCCTAATGACGTCAAGTCTAATATGTCTAATCTGCATACGGCGGAAGAGGTTTTAAGTGCCTGCATTTTCAGTTTGTGGAGGACAGAGAGCTTGGATACCGGATATAAGCTATTTGATTATGAGTAATAAATAATAATTATCATGATGATTATTAATTATTTTTAAAGATATTTATTTGTTGATCAAAATCAATTCTAAGTAGGGCATCACCTTTTGAGATGCAGTCTCAAAAGAGGGTGTTTACATAGAAACACCGATATTTGGGGAAATTGGTATTTCTAGAGTGAGCAAGAATGGAGGAGATCAGCACTGACTGTCAACTTGTTTTGTCTCACAATATGGAAGCAGTAACACAAGGACAACTTCTCTTTCAAATATAATAGGATTTATTATCTTCACCAAAATCATTTTCTTATCAATCAATATAATTTCTGTATATATATATAATATATACACACAATATTATACACTTTGACTACTAACTACTGGTGACAGGCAAGTATAATAAAACAAACAGCATGTGTGTGTTTATGCATGTTTATATGTGAGTGTGTGTGCGTGCATGTGTGCATGGATCAGCATAGTTCAGTCAAAAATCACAACACAATATTGAATATATTCACAATATTGAACAGTCCAACAACAGTTCAAAACACTATCACAAAAATTTGCCCAAGGCTCTAAGCCTCTTACTTTGTCTGTTGTTTAGTGATAAGTTTGTGTGCATCCTCCTGTGCATGGTGTGGCATTCTACTGTGAGGTGTAATAATTCCGACCTCTCACAGGGGGAATTAGGAAGTTGACTTGAAATGGGAAGTAATATCTCTGTAGTCCTTCGTCTTCTCAAAATGGGTAGGACTTGTTGGCAATGGTATGAGGCTGTTTTGAGGATTTTCTTCCAGCAAGGAAAAATCCACAGGCCTGATGGTTATGTGTACATAAGAATCTCATTACTGTTGCTAGCTATTGTTGTTACTTCTAATCGATAGGACTACTGTGCAGCGAAAGTCCAGTCAGAACCAACCGATTTTCTGAGTTTCTGTGTTGATATAACTTTCAGTGACGTCACAGCCTGGGACTGACTGTCGCGGAGTTTACCCAATGGCAGTGGTCACTTTTGAAGGGACTGCCACTAATCAGCTATTCTTCACATGTGGACGTACAGCCTGGCTGGCTCAGCCAGCTGAGACCATGTGAGAGGATCAGCTGTGGCTTTTGTTTTCCCCCCACTAGTAACACGTGGTCTTTAGCTTAGCTTGATGGCTCAGAATATGCCTGTAGGCCCCCTCTTTGTCTTGAGGGAGGCACAACACACACATTGGTGGTTGAAATGATTTGATTCATGTGGAGCATGAGCTCCTCTATTCTTAGGTGTCCTAAACCCAACATTTTGAAATATCAAAATGTTGATATTTCAATATTTTGCACTATATCTTGCAAAACATTGTCTATACACCAGTTGAATATTTCATATGACAGGTCTCCTGGCTGGGACACCTCAATGCAATGAATAAATACATAATTACTGCTTATTGCTTTTTGAGAGACATTTTTTCTTTAGTCAAAGATATATGATATATAATAGATAATTTGTCAATAAATCAATTGATGCCTACTGTCTATCATCAACCCATGGTTCCCCTACATTTAATCTTTCCATTCCTTATTGGGCTGAACATGATGAAGCTGCTCTGCAGTGTTTCCAGGGGGTGTGGTCTTGTATGCTACCGGAATTCTTTTGTTACCTTGTGCATCTGACATATATTGTCAAAAAAATCCAAACCACATGGATTTGCATCTTGACTTTAATTGGATCTGATTGAATTAACTTGAATTGAATTCTGTCTTTAAAGTATTCTAAAGATGTGATTGCTATCACTCAAGAGGAATGGTTGAAGTGTAACAATTAATAAAATAGTTGAGTGAATTGAGACAGCACCATTATTCATGTTAAATACAATCACAAGGAAATAGTTCAATGGTTATTCAGGAAAAATATTAATCAAATATAAATAAAACAGATTGATTTCATCATTGTGTTAGCTGCAATGTTAAATACTTTGGAAAAAAAGTGCTGGATTGAAGCTTTACCTTGGGATTTATTTGTTCTGTAATATGAGAACTCACAGGAATACAATTCCCTCCTTTCACATGATACACAATTTTCTGCAGTTTACATACAGATGTTGCGTTCTGTCAGTAAATCTTTAGACAGGACTGGAAATGTGTGTTGCAATCAGCAGAGGGCAGAAGACAGCTGTGAAATACACACACAAACACTCTCACACCAATCTGTGTGTGCACCTGCACACCTATAAACGGACCAATGTGCACAAACTTGCACAGATGAGGATGAATTTGTGCATATATACAAAACATAGACACAACTTCCCCCCCATGAACCATGTCATCACACACTTAGATACAGTCCACCCCAAAAACTCTACTACGTTTTACTGTCTTTCTTGTATAGATGTAGACAGTTGATGATCTCACACACACAAACAGAAGGTAGCTGCAGCTGGCAAAACTTGTGTTTACCAAGTGATTATTAAAAGAGTGGAGGACTCTCACACAGAGCACCAGAAGATGAAGGTATAACATGTGAGTGACTCAGGTTAAATTGCCTATCAGAAGGATCCATTTTCTTGAGTCAATTCCTGTTTTTTGGTTTGTATATATTTAACAAATATCACATTCAACATTTTTATCCTGACTGCTAGTAATCGTCACTGTATTTGGGTCCACCTGTTTCACTAAATTGTGACAGTCCCAAGTCCCAGTCAAGTAGGGCACTAGAGGTGTAGAAGCGATGCCCAAGGCTCCTTTGATTCCTCTGGAAGTTGCTGCAAGTGGTTTGAAAAGGAGGAAGGAATTGTGTGGTAATACCACTGTAAAACTAGTAATACCACTGAAAAAACAGTCACCAGCCTAAGCAAGATTTGTGTCCACAGTCTCAGAGACACAGGGTGACACGACCCATCAGGACACAGTCCACTAGGAATGATCAAGGTCTACCTGGAAGATTCATGGTGCGGTTGTACCAGCATTTATTGCTGTATCCTCTGGCCTCTGTTGCTGTATGAAGTACTGTAGCTACAGTAGAGAACCTGGAGCAAAAGATCAGCTGCTACCTTTGAAGATGGTTGGGTCTGCCCTGCATTCTATAGTCTAGTCTAACAACAAGCTTCAACTCCTCTTTAGCAGCCCAGAGGAGGGGCTTCAGGATCTCTCACAAAAAAGAGGCACTAGACTATCAAGGCTCCTGAGACTCCAGAGTTACATCAGCAGGTATCATGGTGCCCAAGAGCAGAAAGATTAGTTGTTGCGAAGAAGATGAGTGCTTCTACAGGAGAAGCAGAGAAAATGTAGAGAGGTTCCTGCAGCCTTTCTGATCAGAGAGCAAAAGAGAGGGGTGTGTTCCCTGTTGAGATATTCAGTGGAGAGAGACAGTGTAAGACAGGAGAAGAGCAGGTTTTGTGGCACTGGTGACATTACAGTTCAAAGTGATTGCAGGAACTCTTTGGGGAAAGGTTTGTAAAACTGATTAGAGAAGTTCCAGCAGTGAGCTAAGAACAATTTAAGTCACACAAATGTCACCAATGTTTCTGTGAGCCTGACAAGAGGAATGAAAGAGAGTGTCACTGCTCAGAGGCTGACTGCTCTCTGCTACGGCTGCTTGATTCTGTCACACTGGGTGACTGTGTTTGTGTGAGGTGAACAAGATCATTGCCTCTCTGCAAACATATTATTCATGATAGGACTCTAAACCCCTAATGTCTTCAGTGACATTTTGGAAAGCTCACTGCCAGTTTTTCCATGTTATTATCTGATGCTCAATGTTAACGCTATCATTATGCTATTACTGTTCATTATTGTTAACCCAACTGATTCAATCTCTAACAGGGCTTTAGATTGATAATAAATTACATTTAATTTTTCCAAATCTTTTAAGTAAAGTGAATATATTCAATAGGACTAGGATCTAGGTATAATTTAAACTGAAAGTGCATCTCTCCCTAACAAAAACTAAAGTTGTGTTCAGTTGTAGAGTACACATTCTTAGATATGCGAACTTTAGAATGGCATTTGATTTACAGGATTTGCCCATATAGTGCAAGAAAACAGACATAATGACATAGAAAGGTTGAACACAAGGCCTCCAGATACTCCATCAAGAACGGAATTTTATTTGTCCAGGCGAGAAGTGCCTTAAATGCACCTTGGCTGCTGCCCTAGAGAGAAAACGCTTTATTTCATCATGTTACAGAATTTAAATAATTAAGTGAAATTATCACTATCTTCATTTCTCATATCTTATGACATGACCATACTTACAAGCAAGCCTATCCTGTCTCATAATACTGCTTTGAACATCAAGGAAGGTGGTGAGCCACTCTCCAGTCTGCCTTCCATCCAACATGAAGAAGTAGTGTTGCCCCAATCCACCCCCATTAATGATGGGAATGGTGTAAGTTTCACTAAAATGTCACTTTATTAATTTTTGAATATTTGAGAAGTGAGAACAGCTTAGACTCCTGTTATATAGTCAGCTGGTCAGAATAACTAGGTCTGTTTAGAAAGATGTCCTAACATTTTCTGGTCAGGGCGGCATTGACTACATGATCTGATGATCTAATTTACCTCTAGTTCTAATTTTAGCATTTTGTTACTTGACAACACCATAGCATAGATTCACCGTAAAGATGAAGTTTTATGCTGTTTCCAAGAGTCCAGGTTGAGCTTCTATGTGGTGAATATTAGACAGTGACTAGTGCTGTTTACAACAAACATGACTCCATGTGAGCACAAATGTTACATGTTCCATTCAATTAACCCATTCATGAAACAGTATTTATTTGTATATTATCTTATTTACCTTTCCAAAGGAATGAGAAGAAACACTTTTATTTTATATTTAATTCATTTGATTACTCTGTAAATGATTTCCAATACAATTTACCAAAAGTGGGTATTGTAGTATACAATATCATGCATATCATAGATTTACTCTTTCACAATACTCTAGTAATTGCACATTAGGCACACTGATTTACATTATTATATGCAGATTGTTGATAGAATAATGAATCACTTGTCACCAACAGACTTGATCAGCTCAGACCAGAGTAGAGAACTCAGGGAGGCATCAAGGCAAGACTCAAATTCAGCATACAGCTTTTATCTGTGGGAAGATTAGAAAAGCACTATGATAATCATGTTTTCCCTTGAATGCAAAAAACAGTAAACAAACGAATCACCTGTCAAGGTTTTGGTTTGTGTGAAAGTTTGCTTGAAAAATTAGATATTGATTTTCGTCTCTTTGTTGCTCCCTTGATCTCTTGTGTTGCTTCTATCATTCACTAACTTTTCTTCACCAGCCTCTCATTGACTGTACCCTATTCTCCAGTCACCTTCTTTCCTACATCTCTTCTGTTTTTTTTTAAGTTGTCTAATATTTACAAAGCATCAAAACATTAAGGAGTCTCTAAACAGCTCATAGCTTTATTTGCTTTCCTCACACACTAACCATATTTGATTCACACCACACACAGGTTCACCCTATTTGGCAAGCAACTAATCTTAACAGAGGCATATTACTTGACAAAAAGATTTTTCTTGATTCCCTCGAGGGGCCCAGATTTTTCTGAGCAGCTTCACCGCTCTCGTTCTAAATCAGCTAAATGTGAGGGACATTTCCTGCTTGGTATAAAAATGTGCAGACTTTCACCCCTTTCACGTCCTTTCCATGAATTGATTGTGTTGCATAAATGACGAACAATTCGGTGACCTGGGTAAACCCGCAGTCAACACCTGATTTATTGACTTCCAGCATATATGGTGTATCTGATGCAAAAAAATGCTTCAGAATCCTTCTCAATTTTTTTTTCTCTCCACCATTTTCATCTCTCTGCTACTCCTTTTCCTCCTTTCTAAATCATTTCTCGTCATCTTATCGTCTCTATTACTGCTGCCTTTATCTCAATCATTCCTCCTACATCTTCATGTACACCTTTTTTTTTCTCACACAATATCTATACACACTTCACAAGCAGTGCAGCATTTGTCTGTACATCCCATCTCCAAGCAATAATGTTGTGTTCAGGCCAACCAATTCCTCAAAACCCTTTCATCTATAAATGCATGTGCAGTCAGCCATGTGCGTGTGTTTGTGTGCGTGTGTGTTTGTGTGTTTGTGTGTTTGTATTAGTGAGCATTAAATCAAAGAGCCATGTGTTAAACTCCTGAATGTCAAGTCTGCTTCCTCCAGACATACAGACACCACTACATGCACACATACAGAGATGCACACACACATAAACATCTATGAATGATGCCACATGATGTGACAGCTATCAAGTGGAAGGCAAGTGCATTTCAGTAAATAAACTTATGTATATATATATATAGACTGTTTTAATCTATCAGGCAAGTGTGACAGGGCTATTTTCTCCTAGCCAGAGATGCTGATGGTTTGGGGGGAATTTGAAGCAAGCTCAATTTGTCACATCCATATTGATCTCTATCACTAAGCATGTTTGGACATTACACCATATTTTCATTTTCAGCATTGCCTATTACTCCTCTCTAAGGGTTGCATCCAAGCTATTTACATTAGGAAATGAGAATCATCTAAGTGTGACAACTGTTTTGATAAACTGCCATGCTGGAACTTTGCTGTAGAAGCGGCAGAATGTGACTTTTGGCCTAGAGACATGCAGCATGCTGGCCGTCTTCACCCCAGTGTTTGGTCATGCCCCATCATTCATCTTGAGCAGCTGTCATCTCGGCTGGGGTAGATGTGAGCAGAATCAACACAGCCTTCACAAGCTCCAGCTGCAGAACACTTTGTACCTCAACCTGAAAATTCACATGCACACTCATACCTTTTTATATGATTTATTAAAACCTTTATTTTTTTAGTAGCTCTCTGACCATACACGCTCCTTTTGCAGGAATATTCTGCTCCACCTGCACAGTTATGCAACTGCTCCAAAAAAATCAGTCAGATCATTAAGCACCATCAACATCATTATCATCATTAAGCCTTTAACCAGAGCAGTTGAGCTTTAAGTGTCTTGCTCGAGGGTAATCTTGGACAGTCTTTTGAGCTATAAGGTTTTGGAACTTAAATCTTTATGAATTAAGGTATAATCAGATGGACAAATTCCGTCTCCTCATTTATTATAGAGAGGAAAATGCAGAGGACTCCTGGAAAAAAAAAAAAAAAAAAAAAAAAGATGTCCAGTCAGGTTGAAAATAACAAAAAAAAACTACTGCAGTAATGAAATCTAACAAGGGGCTACATTATCCAAGGTTTGACTTAATCATGAGTTCAAATATCCACCTAAAGTAATATATAGGTGGTCCAGTAACCTTGTTACAACTTATCCTTGATCCTCCACTAGTGAGTTACTGGTGGTGTTATCATCTACCCAATGTAATTTTACATGAAAGTATACCACATATACTCAGACAACAGGGGAATCAATGAAAATAAGAGGCACTAAATCTTGTTCCATTTATCTGATCAAATGCCCATGTGGTTTAACATATGTATATACAGTACTTACTTGTTATACTATTGCAGTGACCCCTCACTGGATAGAAAGCAACTGGGAAATTACGATTGTTGAAGACCAAATCAATGGAGAAGACTCAGAAAGAAGAGAATATCACACAGACTCAGGGGAAGTGGCGAAGATACATTTTGTACCAGCAGAGAAAAGGTTTGCAAATATAGTTTACAAATATGCTCATATCAGTCAAAGTGCCAGGTAGTTTGTGCTATTTATTTGTTATATTATATTATATTAATTTATGTTTACATTTATTTAATGTTACTGATTTTAGTTATTGAGTGGGATCAAAACATTTTCCAGACTTGATTTTGTGGTTTTGAGTAAGTGAGCAGGTTTAACTTTTTTTTTTTTTTTTTTCATTGAATAAATTGGTTCCACTTAACATGTGTAGTCTGAATGTAGGAATGTAATTTCTTCTGTTCGAATTTCTCTTCACCTTTTGACTTCAATTTCAATTAAATACTGCACTGGCTGGAATTTAATAATTTCAACATAACAATTAACCTGGCAGTGCTCTTAAAAACCAGTACTGTAAACTGACATTTTTAGCTAATGGATTCATAACGGTTACTTGGTGAAATTTAGTAAAATATAGTTTATATTTGCTTCTATCCATAAATGCACTGTGGATTTAAGTCAGATCAGTCTATCAAAAATTGAACTGTTAGATAAGTGAACAACAGACAGGCCTCTTTGCTGTTCCACTCCTCCACAAACATACTCATAAGCTCCTGTCACATCCCAGTGAACAACATCTTTGTCTTATTATTCACTTTAGGGCTGGTTTCCTCCCTCCATCCCCTTTCTCTTTTTGTGTCTCTCTGTCTTTTTTTCTCTCTCTCTCTCTGTCAGTTCATTACGAAGCCGAAATAAAAGCTCCATGGTGTTGCCTCGGAGGACACACATCCCATATGCTGCTGCCAAATAAAATTCAGACGACAAGCAATGTCCCGTGTCCTCAGAAATTGGATTCCCCTCCAACCTCCCCTCAGTTCTTTGTCTTTATTTACTTCATTGATCAATATTGTCAAATATGATTCAGCTTCCCACGGTACATAACAGTACAGAGCCCAGTGTACTATATTTCAGAGAAAAATCCCTTCAAATGGCCAAAGTACAATAATGGTGCTGGAGTGTGACTCAGGCATCGATGCAGTAACTGATGGACAACTATAAAAGTTTCATGGGACATAACTTCACACCACACAAAGTACAGGGGCATCCTGCAATTGAGTTTTTAAAAGGTTTGAAAAAAAATAATTCGCAACTACTATGTGTTCTCTGGCTTACAACATGACACTGAGAAAGTGATGAATATTTTCACAATAAAGTCCTTCTAGGATGAAAAAAGCAAATACTCATGTTTCACAGGTACTGAAATGTGAAACTAGCCATTACATTGTATTTAACAAAATTCATACTGAACAAAAACATACACTTTTGTTTTGGCCCCATTTTTTATGAGTTGAAATTTAAGCTTGTTCCATGCAGGTTTTTTCGGGTTTTTGTTTAGTCACATCATTTACATTTTTATCCACCCTCATCCAAATCATAGCCTATTATTGATGTAAAATGAATACTGTGACTGAAAATATTCATATTTATTGCAGGTCCATCCACATTTTATCCTAGGCTACATTTATTGCAGGGTAGAGGTTAACATCTCTATTGGCATCTGTCGATGCATCTGTAGGCTACTTCACTGTTTTTCTCATTTTCTTAGATTATTACAATTTCCACATTTCCTCCTCTTTGCCTGGTCATCCTCTGCCTTTCTGGCTGGAAGAAATGTTAATTGACTGATGCAGCCTCTTACAGTTCGTTCTTTAATTCAGACTTGCAGTTGGCAGTAACATTGTGACAGTGTTTACTTTCACTTTTCAAAAGTTAAATACATAACCACCTCCTCATTGATTATGTGGGTTTTATGTATTTGGTTTTTCGGGTTTTGTGTTAACACGTTTAGTGGTGAAATGTAGCCTAATTTTAATAAACTTAACTTAAGGAACAAAATTGTGAGGTCATGATGCTAGGCTTAGGCTTGTTTTTTATTTATTTTCAAATTTTGTCCATAAATTTCTTTAAATCCCTGTTAGTGAGCACTTCTCCTCTGCCAGATAACCCATTCAAAAAAGTGTCAGCCCAGGGCCCAGTCAGCAACTTGACCTGTCCGGTCGATGGATTATCTTAGAAAAACAAAAGGTGCTCAATAGGATGGATTTCAACAAATTTGAGAGAAATGATCCTTTTTCTGAGCATAGAAAACATATTAGGTCTTTTATTTCAACTCGTGAAGCATGTGAGCAAAAGCAATAGTGTTGTTCAGTGTAAGTTTCAGTCACACTGAGTAAGATTACCGCATGGGAGAGTGTTTTTTCCTAATTGATTCTGAAGTGTATGAACAGTTTTTGAGGAACTTATTTACTAGAGTGCATCATGCTTTATCAAATCCTGTCTTATCTGGTTGAGAAAAGGTTACAGTATTAGTGGATAAATGATCTGCAGTACAATAAGGACCCTCTTGTTTGGCATCTGATCACCAGAGCACAGCAAAAACCTGCCAACTGTACCATTAACAACAAAAAATATTGGAGTCATGTAGTTCCTGTTGCTTGTGTAATGAGGCACTTACCAGTTGTAGTTTCCACAGCCTTTCTTACGTGTTGTTGGTCATTGTATTGCTTTGCTTGAGTTTTATACAATTTTCTGAACAAATTAATCAGTCGTGTATTTATTATATTTTGTATGCATAAGCTCATCTATAAAAAGGTACAAGGAAAACACATCTACAGTTTGTATCAACTTAGACATCTATTGTTTCATAATCCTATCTACTGTGTGTGTGTGTGTGTGTGTGTGTTGAACCTTTAAAATGAGACTCAAATTACATAAAGTCTTGTGCAGGGTTAACAGAGACACGTTCCATTTAGCAGACATAGTTTCTATTTCACACGCTTTTTCCATGAAAAAGACAGTCATGACATAATTCATGTAGTTTTCATCATCAAAGCTCGTCCGTGCTTTGTGTGGGTCCTGTCAGCTGTTTCCATCCCCTATCCATAATGTGTCAACAGTGACACTTTCCAAAGATTCTCATTTGGAAATGGAAATGAAAAAAAAATTCTATTGCACCATTTAAACTTTATATAAGTAATTCACAAGAAAGTTTTTTTTTTCCTTTTTCTTTATTCTATAATAGAAGAAAAACAAATCAAAATTGGGAGTAGATAAAACAACTTGTTGGGGAATACAAAATTGTAAAAAAAAAATATATATATATATATATATATATATATATATTTCACTTAATCTGGTCACCTGTAATCACAAAAAACAAAACTGAGCTAAAAACGAATGAAAAAAAAACACAAAAAATGCTAACTTGCAGCAATAAAGAAGAAACAAATGAGATTTATATTTTTGCATTATAAAGTGATAAAAGTGGCCCAACTATAGAACAGTTTTTATTCTGGAAATTCAGTTGGAAAAAGTGTAAACTTTACACGTTTAGAAATGGACTTTGAATTGAGATTGTACCAACGTAAGAATAGGTTAAACACTTTCCTGTTCGAAGAAGCGTATAGTTAGGGCCGGCCCTGGCTGGCCTAGTCATAGCTCTGCTGCGATAGGTTAGTCTGCCAGGTCCTCATGAGATGCTCTGAGCTTCTTTATCTTCTTCCATCTGTGATACTGATGAACCACTATTGTACTTTTAAATCTGCTGTGTTCCCGGAGTCCTGCCCTGTGTTTTCTCATTCACAGAGCATGCTGCAGTACAGCCACTGAGGGATCTACGGATGTTGGAGGGTCTGATGCTGTCCTGGTGAAACCTGGAAGCTGTGATGGATCCTGCGCCTCATCCTCCACTTTTACATTTCTGTTTGTCTGTTTGTAATGTCCAATTTTCCCTGTAATGTTTCCACCTGCACACATCATCTACTGCAGCCTGTTCCTCCTGGAAGAGGGATCCCTCCTCTGTTTCTCTTCCTGAGGGTTCTTCCGTCTTTTTCCCTGTTAAAGGGTTTTTTTAGAGAGTTTTACCTTGTACGATGTGAGGGTCTAAGGACAGGAGATGTGTTGTTGCTTTTGTACAAACTGTAAAGCACGTTGGGGCAAATCTGTGATTTGTGATTCTGGGCTATACAAATAAATTGAATTTTATTGAATTGAATCTCCCACACAAGCACACACATATGCAGTTTCAGCTTCCTCCAGTTTTGCTGCTGATGGCCAATCATGCAAATGAGGTCTGCAGATATTCCAATTAGAAAAAGACCAGAGGGGCGGCGTGGGCATCAATGTGTTTTTTTTGTCTAACTGAAACCTGGCACCAAGTGGAAGGGAGGAAGAGGCTATTCTGATCAAATTACGAAACAAGGCTAATTTAGCAGTTTTTTCCATCTGCATTTTAGATGTGTTTGGTTAAAATGAACCAGAAAAAAAATGAAAAAATGTTGTGTCATGAAAACTGATACTTCTGAATTTACCAATTTCAAGAAGTGGATAAGTGGAATTTCAGCTTGTACTGATGAAAATGATGCAAGACCATCAGTTTTGAAACACATGACAGATATGATGATGTCCATTTCACAGTAAAATAAATTAAAGTGAAAACCAAAACAGTTTCAGGTAAATCATTGTTTTATAATACTCAGAAGTCTAAAGTAAAACATGATAAATGCTTTATGTTTATCAGGCCACACAGTGAGCCCCCACTCATTAATCACTTTCTGTTCAGGTCCACACCAGCCAGAATCACCTGGTTCTGTATGTAGCTGCTGGTGTCAAACATAGCTCTGTATTTCTAAGGGAGTTATGGTTAAGCTTAGTCTGTTGGGGATATATATTTAAAAATACATTTTTGATAATAATCATAATATAAATGAAGTGCATATTATATTGCTTCTCTGTGCAAATTGTAATCTTCGTCTCTAATTTATGTACAAACTTTGCAGTAAACGTTTCAGACAATCA
Source organism: Eupleurogrammus muticus (assembly GCA_036785175.1). Classification (NCBI taxonomy): domain Eukaryota; kingdom Metazoa; phylum Chordata; class Actinopteri; order Scombriformes; family Trichiuridae; genus Eupleurogrammus; species Eupleurogrammus muticus. Next base: position 15,519,432 of record JAYKQN010000019.1, read on the forward strand.
GTGTTTTCTAAATGTCATAACAATTCCAGCCAATGAGCAAAAACTGCTTTAGTGATTATTAAACCCTTTGGGTACTTCACCCTTACTCGTTGCAGCTTGCTGCTGTGATTCAGAACATAGAATGACTATAAAGTAATTTTGAGTGATCCTGAGGCAAACAACACACAATACACAGTTTGTTTAACCGATATTTATATTTGTGTAAGGGGCAGTGAATAAAATGCATCATTATCTTTTCGCTAAAAAGAAAATATCCTGATTGCCTTGATTGAGTTCGTCCAGAGAAGATCTGCTTTATTCCAAACGATTATATGGTAAAACCCTAAAATCTGAATCAAAACCAGACATGGAAAGTTTTCTGTGAATGATATGCATTCAGTATATTTTAAAGTTGGTTTAGTTTGGTTTAGTTGATGTTTGGTCAATCACATATGCTAATTAACACCTCCAAAGCTGACTAATTAACACACTGTATCTCATTTGTTATCTCAGTGTAGTTATGGATCCATTAAATCTGTGGTTTTGATAGTTTGCATTCACTTTGTAGGACGTAGGGTGTAATATATTGTATTAAAAATACAAATTTGCATTAAGTTGAGTACTTTATGCAACTTCAGTCTAACTTACTGTTAGATCCTGATCCTGTCTTGTGAAACCAGCTGCCTGATTAATGTAGGTTTGTTTTGTTCTTCAGTCAAATGAATAAAACTCAGGTCAAAGGTTAAAAGCCATTTGTTGTAATTGAGATAGCCTTAAGGTGAGTCTGTGCATCTAGAGACATGACGTCTCTCTTGGCTAATAAAGCATATATAGGAGAGGTTGGTTTGGCTGGAATTTGGACCTCAGAGATGCTCCCAGATTCTGCAGGTTTCGGACCTTCTTTGATTTTGTAATAAAACATCTTTTAGTATATAATAAAGATGTGCCAGGTAGTGAGTTCTTTTTCATCTGTACACTAAAAAACAACAACCGCCTCTGGATTCTGGTGTACAAATATTGAAACAAGCCATTATCTAAATTTAAATTATGGTAGATAATTAGGCAATTCAGACTGCAACCTAATGACAGTTTGAACAACACAGATCAGACCCAGTAACTTGGGTATGTCCTAAAGCTACATATCTGACCTTTTGACCTACATGTGATCAAACAAAAGTTGCTATTCTGTATTGAAGTAGGTGGAAGCTGAAGAAAGCTACAACCATGGCCAGAAACCTAGCTCCTTGCTTCCTTAATCCCCTTTTTGAAACAAATATGTCATACAGTACATATGCTGGCTGTGAGAAGGTGATCACCCCACCCCCTTCTCACCAGCTCATTTGTGTCTGTGTTTTTAAACTTAAAACACAGACACAAATAATGTCTTCTCATCTTGTGAGAAAATAAATAATTGTATTCTGTAAGTCTTGAATGATTACTTTAGGTTTTCTCCATGAGGAAATTAGGACTCATTAGCTTAGTGTAAGTGGTGGGTGATTAGGATACCTATGTTGAGATGGGTATCACATTATGATCAAGTTTCCTCTTCCCTGTTCGTGCATGTGAGGCTCAGACAATTACAGTACAGGCTCGGAGTCAGAGATTTGTCACTTTAACAACGGGTGCTGTGGCAGGTGGTGAAATTAGTGCCTTCTTCCTCTGACATAAAGCTCAAATTAGGCCAGTCTGGCCTCCACTTAAACCCAGCAGCAGCAGCGTCTTGTCAGCTGCACTGTTTGGAGATAGATTTGTTCCGCTTTAACAAGGGTAGGAAGCTAAACTGATAGTTTAGTATTTCACTTAAAGCCTGAACTGTAGTTGTTATCAAGTCTTTAGAGCACATGTGTCAAACTCAGGTCCTGGAGGGCCGAGTGGGTGCAGGTTTTTGTTCCAACCAGGCAGTAACACACCTGATTCTACTAATCAACCAATAGAACTCTTGCTGAGGACCTTCAAATCTTTTTTCTGCAAACATTTGGCTGACAGTATCTATTATTTTAACAGTACAGTACAGTTCATCAAAACGGATACAGACACATGATCATATGAATTTAGCAAGTGAGTGAGGAGTTTCATCTTCTTCTCATCAAATGGTTGCTACTGAGATTATATCAAATTCACTCTTTAACTACAATTAGGTAATCAGTGAAAATCTAATCTGAGAGAATGATTTCAGAATAATAAATATTATATTATAAATATAATATTCTGTTCTCTTTCCATGAAGCTGGTGTTACTGTTGACAAACCACAATAATGACTAAATGAAGAGTTTAGATTTGGTAAGACCCAGAAGGGGAAAATATATATATATATATATATATATGGATTTGGATTTGGTTGGTTTGGCATTTAAAATCTTTATCAGTCATCTCAATATAAACTCCTAACACTCTAATCAATATTCTGTTATAAAATCAAATCAATTTAAGTTTGGATCATGTTTGCTGGCAATGTGTGTTTTTTTAAAAATCAGAATGTGTTTCTTTTTCGAACAAAGTACAATACTTTGGCTCTGGAGTTTGGGGTTCATGTTTCGTGTATGGTTGCCATAGTCTAAATAATACACAACAAAACACTGAAGCTGTATTCAAACTGTCATTAGTGCTGTGCCAAAAAAAACAACTTGTGTACCCATTAATCTGTAATCTCCCCCCCAGCCCATTTAAAGCAGGGTTGTTTTTGTCCTGAAACACTGCTTACTGTAGTTTGAGGTTAGCAAAAATGTGGGTTTTGGTTAAATATGGAATTCGATTGTCACTGTTGTCTTTATTATGTGAGCGCTCCTGATTCTTACTGCTACTCTGCACCTTCGTTGGTGGAGTCGGATGTGTTGCTGCCTGGTTGGGGCGGGGGCCTGCGCCTGCGCCGGCCCTCCGGGGCCGGGGTTGCCCACCCCTGATCTACATCCATAGTTGCTCATGCAGTCTCTGCTTGTAGCAAAGCACCTTTGGTGTTTACTTCATCTTAACTGTCGTGACCATGGGGAAAGGCCCATTGGCGGTGGGGAAAGACCCACAGACTTCCATGAAAGAATGGATGACCGCACGGAAAGACGGCACGCAATAGTCCTAGGGCTGGCACCCCGACAGACTGCACCAAACGCTACGAGTATTAAACGAAGAGAATACCCCCAAGCAGACTGAGGAGGGGGGGAGGATAATCTGCTGTCAAGGACGGATCATATGGTAACTGACCCGGACGACGACATAAGGACTACGAACTTGGATGTGGAAAGACAGGAAGGTGAAGCAAACAGAAGGTGCTCCATCTGTGGGAGAAGTTTCAAGAATGAGCGGGGCGTGAAAATCCATCAAGATAAATCCAAGTGCAAAGAGCAGTTGCAGCAGCGTAAAACACCTAGCATGGCCCAGAGTTTAATCTCAGAGTTTGTTAGCTCTGTTTGTCAGTCGATGGAGGACCGGAGTCAGGCACACCACAGTTCTCAGGACACCCTAGCTAAACCTGCTCCGAGCATAAGGATGAGCCAAGAAGCCCTGAACATGGAGGGCTTGCCGAAGAAGCTGCGGTTCAACTTGCCATCAGCCACGGACCACAGGTGGGCACAACTGGATGAAGACCTCAGCATCATCCTTGACAACACCTTGAGAGGGGATGCTGTAAAAAAGATCAAGACTCTGGTGGAGACAGTGTACCAAGTATGCTTTGACAGATTTGGAGTTAAGGAAGGAAAGCCTGAGAAACAGCCATCAGGCCCCAGCAGAAGGCAACGGCGCATTGCTGAAATGCCACGCCAAGACCTCAGAGAACTCAAGAAGAGGTGGCGGGGAGCAGAACATCAGGAGAAGGAAGCCCTGAGTGAGCTAAGCTCAGAGGTGCGGAGAAGCCTACTCCAGCTGCAAAGGGCAGAGGCAACGCGAAGAAGACAGAAAGAGAAGCGCCGGCAGAGAAAATCTTTCTTCAACGATCCGTTCCGCTACACATCTGACCTCCTTGGCCAGCCCAAGAGTGGGAGGCTGGCATGTTCCAAGGAAGAAGTCGAGGATGCTGTAAAGGCAGCACATAGCGACCTCAGCAGGGACCTACCATTGGGAGAGTGCCCCTTCCCTATCCCAAAGCTCAATCCAAGCACCCCTTTCAACATGGCAGACTTCACTTTTGAAGAAGTGAGGTCAGTGGTGAGACGGGCTCGAGCAGGATCCGCTCCTGGTCCATCAGGGACATCTTATAAGATTTATAAGAACTGCCCACAGCTGCTAAGGAGACTGGCCACACTCCTGCGCACACTGTGGAAGAAGAATCAGGAACCCCGGCTGTGGACGCTTGCAGAGGGCTGCTTCATTCCTAAGGAGCTGAATTCATCAAGCCTTGACCAGTTTAGAGAGATTTCCCTACTGGACGTAGAGGGGAAGGTCTTCTGGGCAATCATCGCCCGAAGGTTGACATCATACTTACTTGTCAATGGCTACATTGATGCAAGTGTCCAGAAAGGAGGAGTACCGGGTTACTCTGGATGCCTGGAGCACACGGCGGTAATTAGCCAGGTAATTAAGGAGGCGAAGAGCAACAAGAAATCTCTCTCAGTGGTCTGGCTAGACCTCGCCAAGGCTTACCTAAATGTTTCACACCAGCTTATCTGCAAGGCATTGGATCATTACCAAGTATCAGAGGTCATTAAGTTGGTGATGGCTCATATGGGTTCTTTACAGATGAGGTTCAGTGCACAGGATTTTACCACCAAGTGGCAGAGGCTGGAAAAAGGGATCATGGCTGGCTGCACCATATCAGTCTCCCTGTTTGTGGCAGCTATGAACCTACTGCTGAAAGCAGGAGAGTCTCAGTGCAAAGGACCGACGGCAGCGGATGGGACAAGGCATCCAGCCTGCAGAGCCTTCATGGACGACATCACCGTGATGACCCCATCCATTCTTGGGACACGATGGGTCCTAAGTTCACTGGAGAAGATGGCCACCTGGGCCCGTATGCAGTTCAAGCCCAGCAAATCCAGAAGCTTGTGCATCCTGAAGGGAAATCTGTCAAATAACACCTTCAGCATCCAGGGGTCAGAGATTCCAACCATTCAGGAGGAGCGAATCCGATGCCTAGGGAAGAGCTATGACAGCACTACCTGCTGTAGAGGTTGACTATGACAGTCAACCTCTACAGCAGGTCATCAGTACTCCGGTTACCATGCTCCTCTGTCATAGAAGAATTCAAGGCCACCAAGGCAAGGGCAGCATGCACGCTCTCAGTCTCTAGGGATGCAAAAGTCAGGTATGCAAGTTCTGCCCTTAACTGCGGCAGGAAGTGGAAACCCCTCGAGGCGGTGAAGGAAGCGGAAGCCTACTGGAGGCATCAGGAAATCGTGGGCACTGTGTGTCGCGGACGGCTAGGGCTTGGAAACTACGGTGTCAAGAGCTGGTCGAAAAGCAACATGCGAGACAGAAGGGACTTTGTGGTGCAAAGGGTGCGGGAGGCAGCTGAAGAAGACCGTCGAATCAAAGCAGCAGGGCTGGGCTTCCAGGCGCGCTGGATGCAGTGGGAAGGGGCACTCGAGAGACCATTGTCTTGGAAGGAGCTCTGGGGCACTGACCAAGGCAAGCTGAACTTCCTGCTGCGCGCTGTGGCTGATCTACTACCCACACCAAGTAATCTGAAGATCTGGGGCAAGGAGAAAGAGGCATCCTGTAGTCAGTGCGGTGCCAGCCTCCGCACACTGAACCACATTCTGACCAGCTGCCCAAAAGCTCTGGCAGACGGGCGCTATAGGTGGAGACACGACAAAGTCCTCACCGAGGTCACTAAGTGGGTCGAACTACAGAGAAGCCACACCAACAAACAGCCACCAGTACCACCAAGGCCCACAAGCTTCCAGCGAGAGGGCAGTAAAGTCCCAAAGGGAAAAAGACCTGACCGCCTATCATCAATGCTACACTGCGCATCAGATTGGGAGCTGCGGGTGGATCTCAAGAAGAAGCTGGTCTTTCCTCAGGAGGTGGTGGCAACTACCCTCCGACCGGATATGATCCTTCTTTCTAGGAGCTCGGAGTCCATCATTCTAGCCGAACTCACTGTTCCCTGGGAAGACAGGCGGGGTCTTTGTTCCGGCCGGGCGGTGAGCGCACCTGATTCTACTAATTACTGCTACTCTGCACCTTCGTTGGTGGAGTCGGGTGTGTTGCTGCCTGGTTGGGGCGGGGGCCTGCGCCCGCGCCGGCCCTCCAGGGCCGGGGTTGCCCACCCCTGATCTACATCCATAGTTGCTCATGCAGTCTCTGCTTGTAGCAAAGCACCTTTGGTGTTTACTTCATCTCAGAATGTTATTGCTGGTATTAATCTTGTAAAAGTTTTTGGACAATAGTCCAATACACTACAGCACATAAGTCTGTGCTGCAGACCTTTATAGTCCAGTATTTTCAGCAAACTTAAATAACTTTATATCCAGGAAATTGCCTATCAAATCATATCAGCATTTTTTTACTCACATTCATTTTTAATTTATATCACCATGATAATTAGTGACCTAATTGTTATGGTTTGAGCAAGGAGAACCAGAACCAGAGGGAATGTACAACAGAAAATGCCTTGTGTGGAAAAAAAACAACTGGTACAAGGTGGCAACTGAGGACCAAACAGCACAAAACATGAAAAAGGGTAAAAAAAAAGTACCTACAGGTAAGAGTAATAATGAAAAAACAGATTCACAATGACTTTGAAGGCAATCTTGGAAAACTGCTCAGAATAATAACTCAGGAAGTGTAGCTGGAAATACAGAGAATACCCTGGCCCTTGAGCAGTTGTTTGTTTAATGAGTAGATCATGGACAGGTATGCCTGATGAGCCTCATTGCTGAGGAGACGGCCTACTGTAACAAAGAACTAATGTTTTTCTAGAAAGTCTGTATTCCTATAGAAAAGAAGATAGATTGGATGTATGTGATTTTTTTCATGTCCCACACACTGCTCTGGTAACCAAGTATATGTAGTAAATGGTGAAATTACAATCAATCATTTTGTGCTTTCACATTGTTCACACAAGAACTTATCTATTTATCTATCTATCCTTAGAACAAGATTTCCTGAGAGTCTGTGACTCCATCTCGGAGAGACAGTAGCCTGTGTTAGCGCAAGGAATGAAGCTAAACCTTTATGATCCAGAAGGGTGGGACTCAAACACTAGTCTGCAGCAACTGAGAGAAGAACACTACCCCTATGGGACTTGAAGTTTTAGTGATAATAATATAACAATGATGTTCTGACTCTCCTCTTGAAAAATTGTACCAAAAGGATAGAAATATCCATCAAAAAAATTTCACAGAAAAAAGACCCGCTCCATGCCATGTGCCATGTGTAAAGTTAAAATTGGTCTGACAAACAGTATACAGTATATAAGAGAAACCGACTGACAGACACTTTATAGATAGTAGTGTTGCATTTTTTTTCTTTTTTTAAATTCTTTTAACTTTATTAACATGGGTAAATAGTAATCTCATTACCTCTGGCTTACATATACCACCAGATTTAAACACTGATGCAATTGTGAAAAAAAAAAAATATATATATATATATATGGACTTTAACTGGCCTGTCGACACTGCAGTTTTTTTTTTACTGAAATATGTCAACAACATTGTACAAAACATTTCACCTGCTATACCCAATGTATAAATATGGTGGCATATGTAGAGGATATTAGCCTTACAAAATGATATTATATACTACTTTAACAAAGTTTACAAAGAATTTTAAAGAACTTGCAATACATTTTTGTTTGTCTTAATGTAAGTAATCAATTCATTTTCAAGGTGACATCAAAGATTACAAACAACTTATTCACGTGACAAAAAAATACAGTAATAGAACAAATGGGCTATATTTTGGTCTTTCTCTTTGAAACTTACCCTACGGGGATTCTATGTTTTTCCCCTCACTGAGGACATGTTGAGGATAAATAAAATCAGGTGTTTCTTCTGCAATTTCTTTGAGGTTGAACCCCATTTTGACTTAAATTTCCTTGACTAACATATCATATTGTATTATGATCAGTTCATTAATGGTTTGGCTTTGCATATAAAATTAGTTTACAATTAGAGAAAAAAAATCTGGATTTCTCCTCTTAAAACTTCATGTG